>PVKV010002214.1:155186-176445 GCA_004027835.1 Alouatta palliata | reverse complement strand
GTGGCTCACGCCTGTAATCCCAGCACTTTGGGAGGCCGAGGCGGGTGGATCACGAGGTCAAGAGATCGAGACCATCCTGGTCAACATGGTGAAACCCCGTCTCTACTAAAAATACAAAAATTAGCCGGGCGTGGTGGCACGTGCCTGTAGTCCCAGCTACTCGGGAGGCTGAGGCAGGAGAATTGCTTGAACCCAGGAGGCGGAGGTTGCGGTGAGCCGAGATCGCGCCAGTGCACTCCAGCCTGGGTAATAAGAGCGAAACTCCATCTCAAAAAAAAAAAGAAAAAAAAAAAAAAAGAGGAACAAATGATTAAATGTCTAGTCAGCTGATGGCTAAATTTAAGGAATCTGTAGGTATAAGAGCAATTTTAAGACATTACTGATTGTGTCCACTTTTCCTCTTGTTGGAATGCTGATTAGCCATAATGGATAAAAAATGATTATGGATGGAGATTTACATAACAGATGAATCTGTTTATAAACTCTGCTGAGCTTCAGACCATCCTGCCAACCATTTTAGAAACCCATACAAACTATTTATTGGTGTCTACGGCTCCCAAATAGCTTCTCGTAATTACAAGTATTTAAACATAAATGAAAGCGGAAGTTTAGAATTGACGCAGCAGGCAATTCTAATAAAGTTTCAAATTGGCAGGAAACTCCAGTTCTACTCACATAGCATGTTAATTTTTTTCTATTTTATAATTAACAAAATTGGTTCACATAAATGGCAGTGGATCCTAAATGTGGGGGCTAGGGTAGGTAGGAATGAATTCTTGACCTTCGCAGATGAGATCTTTTTCAGAGGCTTATCCACTGAGATACCCATGAAAATGCAAAACTGTAAAATGAGATTTTTTTTTCCTTATTGATTTGGTCAGTTGGTAAAAGGGGGACGACAATAAGAGGAACATACAGTCCCCCTTGTTCTGATCTTCCTGAGTTTGCAATAGAGAGGTTGTGCATTTCATTTGAGCTGACAGGAATTTGAAATGTTACAGATAGGTTTCCTGAGCCCAGCCATTATTTACTGTTTGGCTGTAATGTCAGTCTCTTTCTGCTTCTTCAATATTGTTTGCACTTTACCTTTGTGAAACAGGCCTTGATTGAGCCATACAAGGAAAGATATTTCTATCTTTCTGTGGAATCAATGAAGATGGGTTTACAGGTCCCCTGCACAGTGTACACACCACAATAATGGATTTTAGTCCATGTTGACTGAAAGCCCCTTTTCTTTGTTACTTGTCAATCTTGTATCTATTGCTTGATTGCAACATAAAAGGCTATTTGGCCAAGCACTGAAACAACAGCTGTATCAGTCAAGCTGAAGTGGTTACCTGAACTAAATATATTCAGCCCTTAGCCCACAAGTCACTTACAACTTGAAAGCAGGCAAGACTTTATTTGCCTCTACATTTAGAAGCCATTTTGTAGTTTTACTCACCTAAAATTTTAGATTTTTCTTTCTTTGAAAGAAGTTATAAGTAATGTACAGTTATGATAAAAAGTGGTTCTAGTTCATTTTAATCGGATAATTATATACATAATAAGGTACCTGTTACTATTTCCTGAAGGAGACACCTGAGTTTTCAAAAGGACAGAAAACTTTCACACAGTGAGTGAGGTTTCGGCTTCTTGAAAGTGGAGGCTGGTTTTCAAGCTTGTAAAGAAAATAATGAATCTCTCCACTCTACATATATGTATGCCTACTTAGCAAATGATGCTATAAGATGGGACATGAGAAATGTCTTCCTTCTGGTCATTTCAGTGACAGCTTCATTACGCTAAATTAGATATCCTTCTGTTAATCATTTAACCTCTAGAGCAGTTAAAGGTTGTGGCCTACTTCCAGCCGTCTTGAAGATGGCCTGGAATATCTGGGTCAGTACTGACTCCATGCCCTTGAGCTCAGATTATAATTATTTTTAGACTAAAGCAAGCATTAAATTGGCATATATGCTAAAGATGATTGGACATGGGGAAGCTTTTTCAGGGAAACAATTTCCCCTTTTACCATTTTTTTTTAAAAAAAAAACTATCCAGCACCATTTATCTGGGAAACTGTGGCCAAAGAGTTGAATAGAAATTTTTTTGGGAATAGATATATTATTACTAGTTCTGTAGCACAAGTACTGACTATAAAGTAATGGAAATGAATTTTACTACCATAAGCATATCTCACTCACTGTAACAGATAACTTGGAAAAGATACATGTAAATTAAATTTCAATAAATAACATACTTAAAAGAGATAGAATCCTCATCAGTAAAAAAGTTGTATTCGATTTAGCTTTAATATAAAAAACTTTTGCAGTATGCATAGTCATTGATGAACTCGTTTTGTGAGCCTGTATTTCTGTATAACAGATAAAACAGAGTTGAACCTACTAATGCTCTCTTGAAAGAAATCTGCCAGTTTATGCACTTTAGAATTTTTGGATTGTATGGTACCATTATCTTACAGACAAAGAAACTGAGGTCTGGAACAATTAGATAATAGATCCAAGTTCTTGTGGTTAGTCACTGATGAAACTAGATTCAGAACACAGAACTCTAAATGCCTGATCTAGTACTTACTTTCCCAAACTCACTGCTCTAAGGGGATAGGAAGGAGAACCCATTGGGGAGCTCTATTAGTTTGCTGGGGCTGCCATAATGAAGTAACACACACTGGGTGGCTTTAACAACAGAAATTTACTGTCTAGCAGTACTAAAGCCGAGAAGTCTGAGATCAAGGTTTCATCAGGATTGGTCCCTTCTAAGGGCTGTGAGAAGACAATCTTTGGTGTTCCTTGACTTGTAGGCATGTCACCTCATGTCTTCTCTGAATTTTACATGGAGTTTCTCTTTGCTGCATGTTTGTACCCAAATTTCTCCTTTTTTGGGGGGGGCATGAGGGGGTGGGGAGGATGCTAGTATAATGACTATCATTTTGATGATGCTGTTGGGTATTATTTTATTATTTATTTATTTGTATTGTACTTTGGGCTTGGGGTACATGTGCATATCCTGCATCCTGCAGGATTGTTGCATATGTACATACATGCCATGGTGGTTTGCTGTCTCCGTCCCCCCCACCCCCACCCCCCCGTCACCTACGTCAGGCATTTCTCCCGGTGTTATCCCTTCCCATCCTCCCTGCCCCACTGCTGCCCCTCCACTCCCATCCCCTCCCCATCCCCTGACCTAGCACAGTAAGTGTTGTTCTCTTCCCTGTGTCCATGTGTTCTCATTGTTCATCACCCGCCTGTGAGTGAAAACATGTGGTGTTTGGTTTCCTGTTCATGTGTCTGTTTGCTGAGAATGATGATTTCTAGATTGGTCCATGTCTCTAAAAAGGACACGAACTCATTGTTTTTTATGGCTGCATAGTATCCCATGGTGTACATATGCCGCATTTTCTTTGTCCAGTCTATCATTGATGGACATTTGGGTTGGTTCCAAGTCTTTGCTCTTGTAAGCAGTGCTGCAGGGAACGTTCGTGTGTATGTCTCCTTATAATAGAACGATTTATAATCCTTTGGATATATACCCAGTAAGGGGGTTGCTGGGTCACATGGAATTTCTATTTCTAGGTCCTTGAGAAATCACCATACTGTCTTCCATAACGGTTGAACTAATTTATACTCCCACCAATAGTGTAAAAGTATTCCTAATTCTCTACATCCTTTCCAGCATCTATTGTCTCCAAATTTTTTAATGATCACCATTCTAACCAGCGTGAGATGATATCTCAATGTGGTTTTGATTTGCATGTCTCTAATGACCAGTGATGATGAGTATTTTTTCATATGTTTGTTGGCCTCATATATGTCGTCTTTTGAAAAGTGTCTGTTCATATCCTTCACCTACTTTTGAATGGGTTTGTTTGTTTTTTTCTTGTAAATCTGCTTTAGTTCTTTGTAGATTCTTGATATTAGCCCTTGGTCAGATGGGTAGATCGTAAAATTTTTTTCCCATTCTGTTGGTTGCTGGTTCTCGCTAATGATTGTTTCTTTTGTTGTGCAGAAGCTCTAGAGTTTAATTGGATCCCTTTTGTTTATTTTGGCTTTTGTTGTCATTGCTTTTGGTGTTTAGTCATGAAGTCCTTGCCTGCGCCTATGTCCTGAATGGTGTTGCCTAGGTTTTCTTCTAGGGTTGTTATGGTGTTAGTTCTTATGTTTAAATCTTTATTCCATCTGGAGTTAATTTTGGTATAAGGTATAAGGAAGGGGTCCAGTTTCAGCTTCTTGCATATGGCTAACCAGTTTCCCAACACCATTTATTAAATGGGGAATCCTTTCCTCATTGCTTGTTTTTGTCAGGTTTGTCAAAGATCAGATGGTTGTAGATGTGTGGCATTGTTTCCGAGGCCTCTGTTCTGTTCCATTGGTCTATGTCTCTGTTTTGATACCACTACCATGCTGTTTTGATTACTGTAGCCTTGTTGTATAGTTCGAAGTCAGAGAGCGTGATGCCTCCAGCTTTGTTCTTTTTGCTTAGGATTGTCTTAGCTATGCGGGCTGTCTTTTGGTTCCATATGAAGCTTAAAGTGATTTTTTTACAGTTCAGTGAAGAAGGTCATTGGTAGCTTGATGGGGATAGCACTGAATCTATAAATTACTTTGGGCAGTATGGCCATTTTCACAATATTGATTCTTCCTAACCATGAACATGGAAAGTTTTTCCATGTGTTTATGTCCTCTCCTATTTTCTTGAGCAGTGGTTTGTAGTTCTCCTTGAAGAGGTCCTTTGCATCCTTTGTTAGTTGTATTTCCAGGTATTTTATTCTCTTTGTAGCAATTGTGAATGGGAGTTCACTCATGATTTGGCTCTCTGTTTGTCTTTTGTTGGTGTATAGGAATGCTTGCAATTTCTGCACATTGATTTTGTATCCTGAGACTTTGCCGAAGTTGCTTATCAACTTAAGGAAGTTTTGGGTTGAGATGATGGGATCTTCTAAATATGTGATCATGTCGTCTGCAAATATGGACAATTTGACTTCTTCTTTTCCTAATTGAATACCCTTTATTTCTTTTTCTTGCCTGATTGCTCTGGCTAGAACTTCCAATACGATATTGAATAGGAGTGGTGAGAGAGGGCATCCTTGTCTAGTGACAGTTTTTAAAGGGAATGCTTCCAATTGGTGCACATTCAGTATGATATTGGCTGTGAGTTTGTCATAAGGAGCTTTTATTGTTTTGAGATATGGTCCATCAATACCTAGTTTATTGAGAGTTTTTAGCAGAAAGGGCTGTTGAATTTTGTTGAAGGCCTTCTCTGCATCTGTTGAAATAATCATGTGGTTTTTGTCTTTGGTTCTGTTTATGTGGTGGATTATGTTTATAGATTTGCATATGTTGATCCAGCCTTACATCCCCGGGATGAAGTGTACTTGATGGTGGTGGATAAGCTTTTTGATGTGCTGTTGGATTCGGTTTGTCAGTATTTTATTGAAGATTTTTGCATCAGTGTTCATCATGGATATTGGTCTGTAGTTTTCTTTTTTAGTTGTGTCTCTGCCAGGTTTTGATATAATGATGATGTTGGTCTTGTAGAAATAGTTAGGGAGGATTCCCTCTTTTTGTATTGTTTGAAATAGTTTCAACAGAAATGGTCCCAGCTCCTCTTTGTATGTCTGGTAGATTTCGGCTGTGAACCTGTCTGGACCTGGACTTTTTTTGGTCAATAGGCTATTAATTGCTGCCTCAACTTCAGACCTGATAATTGGTCCATTCAGGGTTTCAACTTCTTTCTGGCTTATTCTTGGGAGTGTACAAGTGTCCAGGAATTTATCCATTTCTTCCTGATTTGCTGGTTTATGTGCATAGAGTTGGTAATCCCTGATGGTGGTTTGTATTTCTGAGGAATTAGTGGTAATCTCACCTATCATTTTTTATTGCATCTATTTGATTCTTCTCTCTTTTTTGTTAGTCTAGCTAGTGGTCTGTTTTGTTGATCTTTTCCAAAAACCAGCTCCTGTATTTACTGATTTTTTGAAGGATTTTTTATGTCTCTATCTCCTTCAGTTCTGCTCTGATCTTAGTTATTTCTTGTCTTCTGCTAGTTTTTGAGTTTTTTTGACTTTCCTCCTCTAGCTTTTTCAATTTTGAAGATAGCGTGTCGATTCGATCTTTCCTTGTTTCTAATGTGTGCATTTATTGCTATAAATTTCCCTCTAGACACTGCTTTAAATGTGTCCCATAGATTCTGATACATTGTGTCTTCATTCTTTTTTGTTTCGAAGAACATTTTTATTTCTGCCTTCATTTCATTGTTTTTTATTCATCATTCAGGAGTAAGTTGTTCAGTTTCCTTGTGATTTTGCTGTTGAGTGCTTTTCTTAATCCTGAGTTCTAATTTGATTGCACTGTGGTCTGAGAGAGTGTTTGTTATAATTTCCATTCTTTTGCATTTGCTGAGGAGTGATTTACTTCCAATTATGTCGTCAACTTTAGAGTAAGTGCCATGTGGTGCTGAGAAGAATGTATATTCTGTGGATTTGGGGTGGAGTGTTCTGTAAACATCTATTAGGTATGCTTGGTCCAGATCTGCGTTCATGTCCTGGATATCCTTGTTGAGTTTTTGTCTCATTGATCTGTCCGATATTGTCAGTGGAGTGTTAAAGTCTCCCACTATTACTGTGTGGGAGTCTGTCTCTTTGTAGGTCTTTAAGAACTTGCTTTATGTATCTAGGTGCTCCTGCATTGGGTGCATATTTATTTAGGATAGTTGCCTCTTCTTGTTGCATTGATCCTTTTATCATTATGTAATGCCCTTCTTTATTCTTTTGATTTTTGTTGGTTTAAAGTCCGTTTTGTCAGAGACTAGGATTGCAACTCCTGTTCTTTTTTGTTCTCCATTTGCTTGGTAAATATTCTTCTATCCCTTTATTTGAGTCTATGTGAGTCTTTGCACAGGAGATGAATGTCCTGAATACAGCACACCGATGGGTCTTGACATTTTATCCAGTTTGCCAGTCTGTGTCTTTTGATTGGGGCATTTAGGCCATTTACATATATATTTAGGATAGTTAGCTCTTCTTGTTAAATTCAAAATGGCAGGATCAAATTCAAACATAACAATGTTAATGTCAATATCGTTATGTTTGAATTTGATCCTGCCATTTTATTACTGGTTGGGTTTTGCCTGTTAGTTGATGTACTTTCTTGACTGCATCATTGTTCTTTTCCATTTGGTACGTTTATGCAGTGGCTGGTACTGGTTGTTCCTGTCCATGTTTAGTACTTCCTTCAGGAGCTCTTGTAAGGCAGGACTTGTAGTGATGAAATCTCTCAGCAATTGCTTGTCCATAAAGGATTTTCTTTCCCCTTCACTTATGAAGCTTAGTTTGGCAAGATAGGAAATTCTGGATTGAAAGTTCTTTTCTTTAAGGATGTTGAATATTGGGCCTCCTCTCCCTTCTAGCTTTTAGGGTTTCTGTAGAGAGATCCGCTGTGAGTCTGATGGTCTTTCCTTTGTGGTTGACTTGACCTTTCTCTCTGGCTGCCCTTAGGATTTTTTCCTTCATTTCAACCCTGGTGAATCTGACAGTTATGTGCCTTGGGGTTGCTCTTTTTGAGGGATATCTTTGTGGTGTTCTCTGTATTTCCTGGATTTGAATGTTTACCAGCCTTGTTAGGTTGCAGAAGTTCTCTTGGATAATACCCTGAAGAGTGTTTTCCAACTTGGATTCATTCTCCCGGTCACATTCAGGTACACTGATCAAGCATAGATTAGGTTTTTTCACATAATCCCATAGTTCTTGGAGGATTTGTTTGTTTCTTTTCACTCTTTTTTCTCTAATCTTGCCTTCTCATTTTATTTCATTGATTCGATCTTCTATCTCTGATATCCGTTCTTCTGCTTAATCTATTCGGCTGTTGAAACTTGTGTATGCCTCACAAAGTTCTTGTGCTGTGTTTTTCAGCTCCATCAAGTTGTTTATGTTCTTCTCTAAGTTGGTTATTCTAGTTAGCATTTCATCTAACCTTTTTTCAAGGTTCTTGGTTTCTTTGCATTGAGTTAGAACATGGTCTTTTAACTCAAGAGAAGTTTGTTATTACCCACCTTCTGAAGCCTGCTTCTGTCAATTTGTCAAACTCATTTTCTGTCTTGTTTTGTTCCCTTGATGATGAGGAGTTGTGATCCCTTGGAGGGGAAGAGGTGTTCTGATCTTTGATGATTTCATCCTTTATGCAGTGGTTTCTTTTCATCTTCATGTATTTATCTCCCTTGATCTTTTAAGTTGGTGATATCAGAAGGAATGTCTGTGTGTATGCCCTTTCTGTTGCGGTTGGGGCCATATCTTTTTTGGCCTGTAGAGGCGCTGCTGGGCTGCCTCAGATTCAGTCAGGTCGCTGGGTGGGTGGTCTTCCCTGCAGTTTGTTTGCAGGTGAGATTGGCCCCACCTTCCCAGTGGCATCTCTCCTTCCCTGAGCTCAGTCTTCCTGGTTGGGGTCAAACTGGTGTATTCACTGCCAAGTTCTCTAGGGTGAGGACTTTAGTTTGAGTTTTGTTAGGGTCGGGCCTGCCAGGCCTTATTGCCTGTTTCCTTGCTTTCAACTCTGCCTCTTTCTGTGGGATAGGTAGTTCCTTCGTGCTGGCTTGGTCCAAACTTCTGCGCAGGTCTGTGCCAATAACTTGTGGCACCAGGTGGGAGCTGTCGCTCAGATTTGCATTGACAACCCATGGTGCCCCTCATTCTGGCGGGGTTCTCATGTACTGTGGGTTGCAGGAGGGATGAGGTAAGCACAGGATCCGAATTGGAGCACCGAGGGGCTAAAGTCCCTGACCCTCCGAGCTGGCTGCATGTACCATGTGGGGATATACCCCACCCTTCAAATTTCTCCTTTTTATTGGGGCACCAATTATTGTGGATGAGGGCTCACTTAATGACTTCATTTTAATGTGATTACTCTGTAAATGTACTTTCTCCAGATAAGGTCATATTCTGAGTACTAGATGTTAGAACTTCAGTGTACAAATTTGGGGAGGGAAGAGCGGAATATAATTCAACTCATAACAAGGGATCTTCAATTTTCAGTTTAGTAAGTCTTATTATTTCAGAGGTCATGTATTAAAAGGGGAAGGAAGGAAGAAGACAAAATTTTATTTAACCAACAAGCAAAAAACCAAGAAAATACTCCAAATCCTTCCCCCCCCCTGTAGGAAATCTAAATTAACAGTGTAAACAAATTAGATAGATTTTAACAGAGAAGGAGCAATTTCTAAGTACCCTCAAGTGTTTTGTATACAAATAAACAATATCCTAATTGCAAGCAATTCTCATCTGTGCATTACTGTGGTTCTCTAAGATTCTATTTTAAATAACATTTTATCCTAATTTGAATTATTATATTTCCTCATAATAAAACTGTATTTTATTTCATGTTCACAGCTTTTTGCAAATCTAATGAGCTTCTTTATGGATTTAAGATTTAATAGAAAATACTGAACACATATAAATCTGTTGGAATATTCTCTATAATCACTTTCAGTGGATTTTTGTGAGTTTACCATTATCTTGAAGTTTCTGTGTCCTATTGGTTTTTTTTGTTTGTTTGTTTTCCGGAGACAGGGTCTTGCTCTGTTACCTGGGCTGGAGTGCAGTTATGGCTCACTGCAGCTTCAAATTTCTGGGCTAAGTCAGTCCCTCTGCCTCAGCCTCCTGAGTATCATGGATTCCAGGCATATACTACTGCACTCAGCTAATTTTTTAAGTTTTTGTGAAGACGGGGTCTTGCTATGTTGCCCAGACTGGTCTTGAACTCCTGGGCTCAAACAGTCCTCCAACCTCAGCCCCTCAAAGTGCTTGGATTACAGGCATGAGCCACCATGCCCAGCCACTACCACAGTTATCCCTAGCTGTCAAACATCTACATATGAAGTCTTGTGCTCAACATGTGCTCTCACACATGAACTGGCCTTCTTGGGGAGGGTTTATTGGGTGCGAATGCTTCTGTTGATCATCATCGTAATAACATCTGCCATAGAACTCAAAGCAGGGAAGGGTGGGCCTAGAAAAGAGTGGAAGAGTTGATGAGGAGTGGGGAAGATTAATAAGGAGATCCTTCCTCATTTGATTTTCAACTGACACTGCTTAAGGTGATGTTCTGTACTTTTCCAGACTAGTAAAATAAAGAAATACACCTGAAAGACACACTGCCATGTATGTACCTATGCAACAATCTTGCATGTTCTTCACATGTACCCCAAAACCTAAAATGCAACAAAATATATATATATATGTTAAAAAAAAAAAAAAAGAAATACACCTGAAAGACAGATTGTAAATATACTTGCCAGTTACCCATACAAGACTTTTAGAACCTTTGGCTTTTTGAAGGTTTGGGGGATACAGATGAGCACTCTTTTGAGGGGAGCCATGGATCATCCAGATAGTGGTTCTCCAGCTGCTGTACGCACACTCCCAGGGATGTTCTGAGAATACTGGATGTCACAGTCAAAACGATGCATTTTTCTTAGACTTAGTTTCACTAGAGATCGTAGAAAGGTGTTCTGATTTTCTAAACTCTTCAACAAGCTTTATTGCGTGCACGCAAAAGCAAAAGTAGCAACTCAGTGAAGAAAACATTTCTGCAGTTAATTAAAATGTAGTTCTGTGGTATGGAGGTGTCCAGTGCCATTAAACACTACAGAACTATCATCATGAACAGGTTAACAGATTGAAACACTATGGCAAAATAATCATGCTGATAGGATTGGCCAATGCCATTAAGGCTTATCTTCAAAATAACAATTATTGCTATATAAGAGTGTGATCTTTCGCCAGGCCTGCAGGGGTCCAAACAAATATATATATAATCAAGGAATACACACACACACACACACAAACACACACACACGTGTGTGTGTGTGTATTCCTTGATATAAAGATATGCATATATATTAAATATTATCAAGGAATACACACACATATATTTGTATATTAATATATGTTTAATTTTTATTAATACATTTATATATAAATATATATATGTGTATGTATTCCTTGATTAATGAAAATTAAATTAATCTCATTACAAGGCAACATTTAAAACATTTTGACTATGAAACACCGTTGGTGCCTATAAATATGTTCGTCTTGCTGCATTTGCAGTTAGCCAATCTAATTTGATTTATAAAAATATAAGTAAAAATAGTTTCTCAATTTAACTTCTTCTGGAAGTCAACCGTACAACAAGGATTTGAGTGCAAGTAGTTTAATTGGGAAGGGACTTTGGAAGACATCACTGGGAAGCAGGCAAATGAGACAAGAAAATGAAGTAGAACAAAAAAGGGAAAGAGTATATTATTAAGCTATATGGAATGTGGAAAACTAAGGTGCAAACCCTCTGAGGAATTCTGGGGTATAGTATAGAACACACCTCAGAGTTAGCAAGACAGAGGGGCCAGGGAAACTAGGGTATTTAACCACTGCTTACATCTGTCATATTTGAAACTACGTCTATGGACTCTTACTGTTTTTTTTTTTTTTTTTGATACGGAGTTCCGCTCTTGTTACCCAGGCTGGAGTGCAATGGCGCGATCTCGGCTCACCGCAACCTCCGCCTCCTGGGTTCAAGCAATTCTCCTGCCTCAGCCTCCCGAGTAGCTGGGACTACAGGCACGTGCCACCATGCCCAGCTCATTTTTGTATTTTTAGTAGAGACGGGGTTTCACCATGTTGACCAGGATGGTCTCGATCTCTTGAGCTCGTGATCCACCCGCCTCGGCCTCCCAAAGTGCTGGGATTACAGGCGTGAGCCACCGCGCCCGGCCTGGACTCTTACTGTTTAAGACTTGTAGCTTGTCCTGGTCTCTAGGTGAGTGTGCTCCTACATCCAGGAAGAAGATCTCAGGCAGAGACTTGAAAGTGTTTCCAGTAAGCAGCCTTTAGTGTACAAAGAAGAATGGCCAGAAAGTAGGGAAGGGAGGGCACACACAGCATCTGTTGCAGTTACTTCCACAGGAGACAACAGCAACAGAAATTACTCACTTCAATGTCAATTTCAGAATTACCATGGAAAGTGAATCTTAAATAACAGAGGAAAATTCAGTGATGTATATCTGGTCAAATCTGTCCAGAGAAAAAATAGACTCAGAGAATTGCCCTTACTGAATGTTCAGATGATGTATTTCTTGTGGCCTTAAATGCATTCCCGAACAACAGTGTGAAAAACTGAAGTTACTCCAGTTCTTTAATATGTGGCATGATAACATACGTTTTTATTAATCCTTGGGCTCTGCATTTGTACTGATGGCAGACATGAAGCCATGCTAATCTGATAAATATTTAGTGTTGCAATAAGTGGCAAAGAAGTGTTCTGTCAATGAGTAATTTCAAATCACGATGTTGACTGGGAAAAGATATTCAGCTGAGCCCAGATGGGGAAAAATCTAGAATATGAAAAACTTGCTGTGAAGGTCGTGCCGCCCTCTCCCTGACAGTAGCTACCACAGTTTCAAGCAGACCACCAGTCCCCAAAAGTTGACCTCTTGATTTTCTTGATGTGTACAGCAAGATGCTACAAGGCAATATTTATTTAATGCAATGGTTTGAATAAGTTTCTTTTTAGAAAATGTGTTATGGATTTGTGTAAAAAATATGAAACTACAGCTAAATAGGAAGGATAATTTCTAATGTTCTATACCACTGTAGGATGGCTATAGTTAATAATAATGTATAGTTTCAATTGGTTATAATTGAATAAATAGGAAGGTATTGAATACTCCCAACACAAAGAAATGATAAATGCTTGAGATGATGGATATTCCAATTACCGTGGTCTGATCACTGTACATTATATGTATCAAAACATCACTGTGTACTCCATGAATACATAATTATTAATTAAAATTAATAAATTGGTTATAAAATTTCAGCCTTCACAATTGGATTCCATTCCTACTCTGGTCTGAAGACCATGGCCCCAGCAACCAAAAATAATTTAAAAATGATATTTCTTGTGTTTATTGAACAAAATGAAGAAAGACGTAATAGCATAGCAACTTTTGTGTCTTTCTTGTAACTATCCCTATAGACTATAGTTAATCCTTTTCTTCTCTCCTCAAAATTTTCAGAAAACCCTTCTAACCTCAGCTGTGAAACACTTGCTGACTTGGTTTCTCACCATTACTTTTCTCCCATCACAAAGGTCTAAGGAATGAGTAGGGAGGAAAAGATTCCTAGGGCAGGAATGAGCAAAAATCTAAAGCACGCAAAGCTAGAAATCTTTCCAACATACAGAGATATGAGAAAAAGGAAAGACTTGAAACATTCATACAGTAATCATTTTTAGCCCAGCAAATTTATAAATGAAATGGGAAGTGACATGGAAAGTGTCTTTTTTAAAATAGATGGATGCAATATAACATGATAGTTACAATTTACAACTGTGGAGAATCCTGTTTTTACCTGTTAATTATTGGATTTTTCATATGTAAAATGTAGGTAATCATTATACCTACTAATAGGGGTTGCTTAAAGAATTGAATTAAATAGATGATGTAGATAAAGCAATTACATATCACTGTCTCATAGTAAATATATTATAATGTCAGATATCATTACAATCGTTATTACATAGACTTAACATGAACAAAGTGCAGAAGGTGACTTGATTTGATGTGTGTATGTGTGTTTTAAATTCAAGAAATTAAGGTATTATCCATAGTACATAGTAAAACCCTGAAGAGAATGAATACATTTCTCAGCTTTATAATAATAAGCGGCTGACTACACTGACCTATTTTGCTGACTCTTTCAATCCATATCAATATGGTTAAACTCCATATGGTTTTACATTACTTGACACAGTTGAACTGAACTGAAATTTGAGAGTTGAATCAAGAAACTTGATGTAGGGACTATGAGTTTTATGGGACTTTAATTCTTATAACTAGTAAAAATTTAAGAATCTGCATCAATTACAGAACTTAATTATAAGTATTTTTATTTAGTGGAAAAGGGCTTTGATTAATATTTATTTGAGATAGAACAGAATGTGCCACAGAAATTTCAATTTCATAATAAGATACACATGAGCTTACCTTATTCTAAGATACCACTATTTAAATTCCTCTATGAGTATCAAGCACTCTGTCATCTCTTTGGCGGCATTCTGGCCATAGCACTGCAGTGATTTTTCCTGAAACATCTCAAAAGGCATGGAAAAAGTGTTGCCATTTGTATTTACACATTTATGTGAGTCTGGGATCTCCAAGCAGCACGATAGTAAGTCAAAAAAGAAGCAGTGCTTAGATGCTAAACCAGCTTGCTCCATCTCAGCCCAGCTATCCTAAACTGATAGACTCAATACATAATTTTACCATCAACTGTAAAGAAAATTAGCAATTGTTTTTATTTATGATAATTTTTATTTACGATAATTAAAACATTAAATGTCAACATATTTATTTTTGTTGTAGAGTGTAAATTCAAATTCATTTTTAAAGTAAATCATAAGTCTTCAAAGAAACTTCTACTTTTGGTAGACCACTTTATTTTATGCCTCTAACCCTTCCTTCTTTGTCCTCAAAATGTATGGGGGAAACTTTATAAATAAAGTAGTATTTGAACTGGTGCTTGCAGAAGCATGTGAACATGCGATTCTGGCACTCTTTGATCCAACTTGATCGGACTGAGGTTCAAGTCAACATGAAGGCTGAAGGATGCTGGTTTTTCTTACAGGCAAGTGAGCTTGTGTTTATTATAGGGGAGGAAAACATGGCTCAGATCCTTGGTTAAGTTCCTCTCTTTAGTTTTTAATCATCAGACCAGGAGGGTGTGAGTAATACATGTTTTGACAAAGTTCTAAATATAAAAGACATACATGAATTTGGAAAAGTAGTGTTGGAGGGAGTGTGAAATGTACAGCAGTATAGAAATCCTGTGGCATCACAGCCAAAACTTAGGCGAATCACTGCAGAGATAGAGAATAAGAAAAGAGACAGACAGAGCTGAAAATGTGATGATCTCTTGTAGCTTTTCTTTAGGATTTTCTGAAATAATAAAATGACAGTATTAATCGCCCCCTGGCTAAACCGATTTTAAATTCAATGCTCATTGGCTGTTGGAATGGAGCCTTAGCCTTTATTTTCTTTCTAAAGTTAAGTAGGATTTTTCTAGTCCATTTTCAGCAGCTCGAACAGATAAAGAATCAACAGGTCACTGTTTTGTCGTTTTTCTTTGTTGTTAGTGATAACTGAATGACTTTAGGTAATTTGTGTTTGCTGTAAAAAAAAAAAAAATTCCTAGTTTCATAGAATGTTATAACTGCAAGGGACTAGAAACAGCTTCTAGTTCAGCAATTCATATAACTATTTAATGAAACAATACAGAGGAATCATATTTTGCTTTAATTTTTATTAACTAATTGTCTTTTAAGCAAATAATTTGCATCTAAGCTATAGGAACCACTACTAGTCATGAACAAACGAAATGACACATATAAATATTATATATTTTTATTTCTTATCATCAGTCTTTTTGTTAAATAGAAACCAAATACCTCATATTGGCATAGTAGGAGACATTTTAAAAATAACAAGACAGGAGTTTTGTGATCTCATTTTTTAATGTGAAGAGTTATATATTTTAATGGAAAGAACTTGTACGTTCTCTCAGTGTGTGTTTACATATACTATTTGAATTGTTGATATAATATCCATGGAATATTATTCATATAATATGGAATTTGTTCTTAAATGCTAACAACGAAGCACTGTATGTACACATTTAATGTTTATTGTGATATCAGATATTCAGTGTCTGCTCTGTGCATATACCATCTTAGGTTGTAATGCAATTTCTCTATCCTTAAATGTAAATTCTCCTTAAATGACATTTTGGCATGAGTGTCAGACAATAAATAAGTAAATCAGTAGGTTAAATGATGTCAAGAAATGATAAATGCTATGAAAAATTATTAAGTAGAGTGGTAAAAGCTCATAGTTGGATGCTACTTTATATAAGGGGGTCAAGGGAGCTCATTTTGAGGAGGTAACTCTTTGAGTAATGATTGCATGAAGGAAGGGAGTGAAACAAAGTCAGAAGAAATGATCTAAAGAAAGAATGAAGCCTCATGGTGAGAATTAGCTTGGGGTGTGAGGAATAGAATAAAGAAGGCAGAAAAGTGATGGGGGTTGGGGTAGAGGTTGTGCAGTCTTTGGATCTTATTTTAAGTATAATAAACCATAAGGTGGTAGAGAACAGGAAAGTAAGCTAATAAATATTTTTAAAAGATTAGTCTAGGTGGTGTGTGGAGGAGCATGATCCAGGAGAGAGAAAGATGGATGATGCAGAAAAGAGGAAAACAATTGAAGGGGCAAAGTCCCAAAGTAAATGAGAGGGGATGGACCTAGCTCAGTGGAGGGGTTGGCATTAAATAGAACACAGACTCTTAACCCACTAGAACAGGAGGCTATGCAGAGCACATAGGTAGATTCAGATAGGTAAGTACATTTGATGGTAGGAAATATGGGGACATTATCTTCTCAGTGCTTCTATTTTCCAATGAAATTAGAATCTACTTAATCAACTAAGAATAAAAAAAAGTAGAAGTGGTGTTTAAGGTTTAAAGAGAGAGGAGATAATGAGAAATTGTCATCCAAAGAGATGGAGAGTGAATCAACTGGGTATATATACTGTATATTTATACAGACAGTCCCTGACTTAACAATGGTTTGACTTGGAATTTTTCAACTTAATGATGATGTTAAAGCAATACACGTTCAATAAAAACTGTACTTCGAGTACACATACAACCATTCTGTTTTTCACTTTCAGTACAGTGTTTGATAAACTACATGAGATATTCAACACTTTGTTATAAAATAGGCTTTATATTAGATGATCCTGCCTAACTTCCAGCTAATATAAGTGTTCTGAGCAAGTTTAAGGTAGATTAGGCTAGTGTATGATGTTCGGTAGTTTAGGTGTATTTAATGCATTTTTTATCTATGATATTTTCAGCGCAAGATAGATTTCTCAGGACACAACCCTATCATAAGTTGAGGAACATCTGTATGTATCTGTAAAATGTACATGTTAAATTAAGTTACCTCTAAGATAAAGTTTAGATTAGAATCCCAAAGATCATATATGCTGTTTTCAGGCCCTGATGAGCTGCTTTTATATGCATTTTCTACCATTTCTGACTTTTTTTTTAACTGTTGATCAAGACATTAAAATAATCCACTATAAAAAAATAAAAGTCATGGAAGGAAAAAGTGATATTTCAGAAATGAAGACACTTAAAGTGGGCAAAGTCTTTGCTTCCAGAAGTCTTTGTTTCCAGAAGCATGCTGAGAAGCTGATTGTTGTTCGGCCTCACATGATGAGCCATTTCTCACTCTCATGATATGGGGTGACTGGGGTAAAGAGAAGAAAAGAATAATGGAGACACTAAGACCTTGCTATCAGAAGGTACCACATTTATTCTGTTTTTAATGTCTGTTTATGTATTTTTTTTTCTCATTTTTCACTGTATAGAAAAAGATCCTTTAGAAGAGCAGTAGTAATCCTTGGCATGTGTTAGAACTACAATTCAGTGCTTTTCTAAGAAGCTTGACATTGCGACCTGTGGCACCAGTTTTGGTTATTCTGTTTTATAAAGTGCTGTCAGCTCAAGGAAATTAATGAGGAATGCTGTAATAAGACAATCTTAAGTGGATTCATATATTAATAATATAGGATTTTGGTGAGAATTAAATGTAATAATGTATGTAAAGCATGTAACGCCAGGCACATATCGAATGCTGCAAAAACTTTATCTATCATTGTTATTATTATCATTAAATTTTTGTGTTATTGAAACATCTGGATAAATGTCATGAAACATATTTTATACATACATTGATCTCTTGGAACATAGCCAGGCTGACATAGTTTATTGTGGTAAGCCTTTGGATATAGCCTCATGCTTACATAAAATAAGACCTCTGATGAATGGGCCATATCCTGGAAGTTCTTACAAACAACCAATACTACAATTTGCTAAATACAGATTAACTATTTTTATTTGTATTTTAAAAAATCTCCTAGTGATAATTACTATTTTAGTCGTTTGAAATAGTTTAGCTCTATGTGGTTACATAAATGTTTAGTCAAACTGCCAAGTCTGAGGAAACAGTTTCCACAATACTGCCCTTACTTCTGACCGTGGTCACCATTTCAGGGGTTCTTAAGGCCACCCTCATTTCAGTTAAGCTGGCTACAAACTGAGAGATTCCAAGGACTGCTTTCAGGTTCAATAATTCCTTAGAATGACTCACAGAACTCAAGTAAACTCAATATTTATGATAAGAGATTTATTACAGTGAAATGATAAAAATTAGAATCACTAACATGGAATGATATATAAATTGAAGTCTGGGAAGGTCTGGCCCAAAGTTTCTGGCTGTTCCCTCTCCATGATGTCCTAGATGGCATTACATCTTCCTTGCTGTGATGTGGAAGAATACTCAAAGGATATTGTCCACCAGGGAAGCTCACCTGAGCCTTTGGTGTTCAGAGTTTTTACTGGGGCTGGATCACAAACGGCTCTGGTAGCTCAGTCTCCTGGAGGACAGACTGATGCTTTTACAGTGTCAAGTTGCTCTGAAGGTTAGAACTGATGTATTATGGTGCACAGTTTCCATAACAGATCTCATTGTTAGACTGTCCAGTGGCCAAAGCCCCCAGGGAAAGACACTCCTACTAGACAACCAGTTGCAGGAGGGCTAGACATCATCTCTCAGTAGCTGAGAGCAAAGGCAAGATTTTTCTTTGAGTAAAATTAATTCTTCCCTACACGGTGGTTTTGTCAGCAACTAGCAATACTGTTAGGTTTGTGTTTCTTTCTGTTTTTTGTTTATTTGTTTTTAGGAATTAAAAAAATAATTTAATTTGGTTTTAGAATCAGATAAAATATTGAGTGTTTCAAATCTAAAAAAATAATGGATATTCAGAGAAGTCTGTCATCTATTTCTGACACATTACTCTATTCCATCACTCTTCTATGGGTTATTTTTTGGTGTATTTCATAGCTTATCTTTCAGCTTATTTTAGTATAAGAAAGCGTGTAAAATAATCTACATGCCTCCGTATTATTAGGTAAATAGCAGCCCCAGTACAATTTTCTGGAAAAAGTTATTCCATTTTGCAGATTTGCAACACCACCTCTATTACATCTATTATGTCCATTTTATGTGTAGGTCTTTCTACACACAGGAATCTGTTCCGTTGATCTATCCAAAACCAGGAGCACCTTGTCATCATTATGACAGCTTTATAATGAAACATGATATCTGGTAGGGAAAGTCCTCCTGCCTTATTTTTTCTCAAGGATATTTTGCCTTTCCTTGGCCGTTTGGAATATTTGTTTTAAATTTAGGTTCAACTTGCTAAATGTCTTAAAAAATATTCTGATATTATTAACAGGACATTACACTTACATATCAATTTTGTGAGAATTTACATCCTTTAAATGTTGTCTTTCAATCCATGAATATACTGTATCTGCTTATATGGTTAGAGCTAATTTAGTGGTTTTTTTTTTCATAAGGCTTTATAATTTTCTCCATAGTGGTCATATGCATCTTTGTTAAATTAGTTTCTATGCACTTCATAGTTTTGGTGATTCTTTAACAGTTGATACCCTAAATAGTAGCTTTCTTAACATTTTTATTTCTCTTTGTGGTTAGTAAATGATAATGATATAGGTAAAAAAATAATTACTTTTTTGAGACAGAGTCTCACTCTGTCGCCCAGGCTGGAGTGCAGAGACGCGATCTCGGCTCACTGCAACCTCTGCCACCTGGGTTCAAGCGATTCTCCTGCCTCAACCTCCCAAGTAGCTGGGATCACAGGTGCCTGCCACCATGCCTGGAAAATTTTTGTGTTTTTAGTATAGACAGGGTTTCACCATCTTGGCCAGGTTAGTCTTGAACTCCTGACCTAGTGATCTACCTACCATGGCCTCCGAAAGTGCTGGGATTACAGACTTGAGCCACTGGGCCAAATCAAAAATATTAATCTTATAACCAGCAAATTTGCTTAAAATTTTTTGATATATTCTAATAATTTGTTATAAAGTCTTTTATACTTACAGCGTACAAAATCATATCATTTTTTGATAATAGTGATAATTATTTCCTTTTAAATTCTTGGATCATTTTCTTTTCTTGTTAATCGGCATTGGCTAGGACCTCAAATTCTTGACCTGAAAACCATTCCTTTCTTGTTTTGAGTCCCAAAAGAATAGATTTTAATAATTCATCATTTTGATTTTTGTGTATGTGTGTATGTAGATAAAAAAGAAATTCTCTTTTATTTCTGGGCTGCTAAGAGTTTTTAAAATATAAATCAATAATAGATGTTGAATTCCCTAATTTCTTTGCCCTCGTTAAAAATCATGTCTTTTTATAGACTATTTAATTAATGTTAATTGATTGGTTAATTAATTGATTTGATTTCTACTCTTAAACCAACCTTGCTTAAGATTAGAATTATCCGCTCCTATGATAATTTTATTTAGTCATGAGCTTATTGTCTTCTTACACATTGCTGAATTTTTTTTTGCTAATATTTCAGGAATTTTGCATCTTTATAACAACCTGTGTTTTCCTTTTCCAGCACTGTAAATATTAGGCTTTGGTATCAAGGTTATGCTAGATTCATAAATGTGTTAGTTGGATCATTTTATTTTCTATTAATGGAAGACTTTTATAATATTTGTATTATTTATTTCTAGAAAGTTTGGATTTAGAGTTTTCACTGTAGGAAAACTTTTGTGGATACTGAGAAATGTTTTGTTAAAAAGACAAAGGAAAAGGTAGGCGGCCTACTGTGTTCACTGTGATAGAGATAATTATTCCTACCTCGCAAGGATGTTGGCAATTTTAAACAATGTAAAAGTGTAAAACAATGTAAAATTGCACAGCATAGTTCCTGGCAAACGGTACCTGAATCCATGAATTATGTAAAAATGTATTATTTTTCTTTTCTAGCAGTAGCTTTCTGTATCTCCTTTTTTTTTTTTTTGAGACGGAGTTTCGCTCTTGTTACCCAGGCTGGAGTGCAATGGCGCGATCTCAGCTCACCGCAACCTCCGCCTCCTGGGTTCAAGCAATTCTCCTGCCTCAGCCTCCCGAGTAGCTGGGACTACAGGCACGTGCCACCATGCCCAGCTCATTTTTGTATTTTTAGTAGAGACGGGGTTTCACCATGTTGACCAGGATGGTCTCGATCTCTTGACCTCGTGATCCACCCGCCTCGGCCTCCCAAAGTGCTGGG
>PVKV010002214.1:118389-155086 GCA_004027835.1 Alouatta palliata | reverse complement strand
ACCGCCCGGCCTCTAGCAGTAACTTTCTAAGCTTGTGTGGCACCTCCTGTGGGTTATTATCATGTCCCTAATTTTTCCAGCATCTCCGGACAGGGGATGTTTTTTAACAGTGTGTCTACTTCCTTCCTCGTTCATGTGCCTCACCGATAGTGTGTACCTCTGGTCCCTGCCATCCCAGGACCACAGGAAACAAAGAGTCTCACTTCTTGTTAATGAACTGGAATCTCCCGCCTAGCTTAGGAGTGTCTGTTTCTCACCGTGCAGTAAGAAACTCTAGGTGGAGGCATGGTAGACCTCCTCCTCAGTGTCAGCATAAAAGGACTGAGCAATGGAGCCTAACGTGCCATATTAGTTCTAGTGGAATAATAGCAGAGTGGGATTTTGAAACCTAGGTTCTCTTTCTGGCTTGAACCCTGTGTGATTTTGGCACAAGCATTTAACCGTTGCCAGCCTTGGTTTCCCTGTGTTGAAAACATGGGGACTGGAGTTGTTATCTAAAATGCCTTCCAGGTCTCAGACTGATTTCTCTGAGTCTATGGTCTGATGTACCACTACTTTGGCAGTTTGGGCTGACACAAGCATTCTTTTCTTTTTGCTCGCCGTAAGTTAACTTTTCGAGCTGTTTGGCTATTGTGACTGCTGAGTTTCACCCCAGGGAATGCTCTATCGCAGTAGTGAATTCATATCGCTACATAGACTGTGAATAGAGAATGATACTGGTTGAAAGCGGTAAGTGGTTTTGTTGTTAGCATGAAGGAAAAGTTTCACTTTTCTTCCTCCTTCTCTAACCTTCACTCTCTATTTTTTCTATTTGGCTCAGCAAAAATGCTGTAAGCGTCAAGCACATCTTTTGATTTAGAAATTCACAATGAAAGATGTATTAAGGTAATAGTATTGGGGACAAATGGGAGGGGCCCATGGCTGGGAGAAGGGGTGGGATCTCATCAGCGGCATGATAGAAGCACCATTCGGAAGCGGAGAATTACAAATATTTTTATGTTGGCCTCTTTTCTGATCCCTCCCTTGACAGATGTGTGCCATTGCAGTGGGGTGCTGCCAGTGTCAGTCTCTGTCAGATTCTCTCAGTTGTACTGTGAACAGTGGAAAATTAAAAAGAGAAATGGGTGTGCTATTACCTCCTCTGAGCTTTAAAAAGAGAAGTATTTCCCTACTAATCAAGACACTGAATGTTAGAACTATCAGAGTGTGTAGAAATGTGTGTGTGTGTGTGTGTGTGTGTGTGTGTGTGTGTGTGTGTGTGTGTGTGTAAGAGACAGAGGGAGAGAATCATTGCCCTCTGCAGAGGATAGCACCGGACTGCTGACGGGTCAGCTAGGTTTCAGGCCAGTCCTGGCTTTGTGTACCCATAAGGAAATACCTCCTTCTTAGAATCTTAATCGTATGCAATGAGAATATTGTATTAAGTGATCTCTAAGCTCTGTGGTAAGCATTTCTGATGTAATGTTTTTAAACTGAAAGTTAAATATTGTGAGATGTCATCTTAATTCTAGTTGTCATTAGATATACAATCTCTTTGTGTTATTAACAAAATAGATATGAAAATTCTGCTCCTCCCATCCTAATAGTTGTTTTGTGATTTTGAGAATAAAAGTCTGTTTTTGACCTATTTTTTTCTGTACTCATAACATAGAGTGGGATTAAAAGGAACTGAACAGAAATTCCAACTCTTGACTTGGTGTCTATGTGAATATGGGGAGATTACTGAACTTCTCTGAGCCTCCTTTTCATAAGAGTAATCTCAGAGGTTTGCTGTTAGAATTAGACAAGAGAAAATATTCATTGCTTAGGAAAGTTCTTAGTTAACAGAAGTGGACAGGCTAAATGATGGTAATTATTATTTCTCAAATAATCAAATATATTTTTTGTCATAAAGAATCTGAATCTTGGGTTCATGTGACTTTCACAGGGGACCCCATGGTGACTCAGTGGCTGAGGAGCGGCCGCATCCCTGAGGTGCACTACACATATACTAGATCCTGCTTTCCAGGTGTGGCCCGAGTGTGTTATCTTCCTCACCTGGCTGTACATTATTACCAATCTGCTGTAATTATTTGTGTGCCTTCCTTCATATCCATTAACTCCAGTTCGGAGGTGGTTAATCATCCACCCTCCCTGTTTTAAAAAAACTTCTCTTTAAATTTTATTTGGATGAAGTCTTGCTGGATAAAATACAAGGATGTAATTTTTATCATCCTATTTAAATAACATAAACTAGCGATGACAGAAAATATAAATGAACATTTTAAATAATTTTAGAGCATAGGAAAGGACTGGTATTTTAGTTTCTTTGTGTGTGTTTGTGTTGTGGAGGAAAGGATATGGTTTTTGGCTCAGACTACTTGGATGTTTGTGGTTTGGGTAAGGAAGAGAATAATAAAGGAGAGGATACCAACTTGTCACCAAGGCTAAGCAAACTATTCACCCTAGCAAGTGGCCCCTCCAGAAGACCCTTTGGTGAGCACTGTAGTGATTGGATATTAGCCTCTCATTTCTCTTGTAACAGTGGATGCTTTCGTGTTTCTTTTTCAGCTAGAAAATGACTTGTTATGGCACTTGAAATGATTTCTCAGGTGCAAATTTTACCACTGGAAGAATATCTACAAAATATTATTAAAATTACCCATGGTCATAGGATTCTTAAGATTTTTGTGGTTCCTAAGATTATCATGGACTAAGATGATTCTAGAGGTTTCAATTCAATGCTGATTCCTCATTTCTTAAGACTTTGGAGTCCATAAAATGTAAGTGTTACAAATCCATAAGAATATCTCAGTTCAGAGAAAAGACCCTGGAAAATTGCAATTTGATGATAACATACTCTTTCGTTAAAGATGAAAATGTATATCATGTTTTAAAAATTTCTACAAGTTTATATTGGACATTTATTTACCATTCATTAGTTTCCCGCCTGTATGTATGCATATGTGGATGCATGTATGTATTCATTCATTCCTGATTCATGAACAGTGCTTTGGAATTGATAGTGTGTGTACTTTCAAAGCCTGTTCAGATACATAAAGAGTATCATACATCTACTCAGCAGTCACAAATAGAACTGACACATGAGAATTAGAAAGAGATATAAAACACATTAGAATATACACACGGAATAATTTAAAGAAGAGAGCTAAAAGTGTGTGCTCAAGGTTGGTAGAAGAGAGAAAATTGAGGATTTGATTCATATTGTGATGAGAGAATAATGAAAGATGTATACTTTCTTATATTTAAGACTGTTACTAAGAACAGTCTGACTAGAATAAAGGTTTTAGGTTGAAGAGAAGCAGCTATGGAATCACATTTTCGATGATTTATGTGAGAAATACCAATTCAAAATGGGAATTGTTGAAGGCTAGAAAATAGAGAAAAACTGCTAAAAGTGGTATTTTAACAGAAGCATTATGTGAGATGGTGTGCAGAAGGATTTTGTTTCTGGCTCTCTCTTTTTCTATTTTAGTTTTTAATTTCATCAGAATTATGCATGGAAATAGTTTAATGTGGCAAATATTCGACAAGGCTGTGATCCTTTAGACCTCTATTTCTTCTATTCTGTTTCTTGGGAGAAAACATGTTCACACTTTTAAATTCAGATTCTTTTTATTTACCTATCTCTAAATAACACGGTTCTATTGCTATGTTCTGATTTTTCAGACACCTACTTCCTGTCTTCTCATTCTTCTAATGTAGCTATTTGAGACTGTTTCTTCTCCTGAAGCTTTTCTCTGCCCTGCTGTTTTAAATTTTCAAAGGCATTGTGTGGTGTGGGTCTATTTTCATACACTGTGCTGGACACTTTGTACGCCATTTATGCCAGAATTTTATGTACTTCAGTTCTGGAAAAAATGTTGCAAGCATGTCATTGATGACTTCCTCCATGGATTTTCCTTCTTGGATCTTTCTGTTATTTGAATTTTTTCCTTTAATTTTCTTATTTTTCATGCCTATTTTACATGTTTTGTCTTTTCCTCTGCTCTTTAGGAAATTGCTGTGGCTTTATCTTTGATCCTTCCACATTTTTTTTTGTATTTATGCTCTATTACTTTTAATTTCCAAAAGCTTTTATTTATTCTCATACTTCCTTTATAGATTACATCCTTTTATTCTTTTGTAGCTGTAACATATTTTCTTATCTATTTAGGGTATTAATGATAGTTTTAAATGCTGTAGTTTTTGTTACATGTGGCCTTTTTCTGTTTGTTTTGGCCTCCTGCTTTCTCATGAGAGATTTTTCTTAAATGTTTTAGCAGTCAATTCAGATTTAAGGAGAAATACACAATTTCAGTGGGAAGGCTGAGCTGATGGGGAAAGCTTATCTTCTGGGTCTTCACTTTAGGATCACCTGGGTGGGTGCCTTGCTAGATAACACAAAAATACATTTTCTTAAGTATTCTGGGCTGCAAAATCAATGACTCGGTTTCATGATTCCTGTGTGAGAATCTGAATGACCACATTCTCACATGCAACAAAGGTGGGGCACTCAAACTTCAGCTATCCTTAAGCACACTGCAAAGGAGTCTTGGAAAAGTCATTTTTAGCTTCCCAGCCTCTAAAAGAGGGAGGTATGCTGAACAGATGTTGGAATGAATGCTGAGTGTGAATTCACAATATAAAACATAATCATACTCTTTCTTTACTCAGTGTATGTAAATATTACCAAATAATAAAAAAGAAACAACAACAGTCCTACATGTAAGGCACTGTATCCATTGTACACATGAGTAAGTGCTTAACTTCTCACCTAAAGAGAGACAAATGTGCTATTGTGAGTCCGTCTCTGAGCAATGTTTCTTTCTTTTTTGGTTCAATCAGGTGTTTACCTTGGTATTCTATAAACGAAGGACTAAATGAGAAATTTATTATCCATTTAATATCAAAAATAAGAGGCATAGAAAGAAATTTTAGATAGGTTAATATTCATAAATATAAACAAAAGAGAGAGAGGAAGAAAAATTAACTAATAACGTTTATTACTGCAACCAGCTACTGAACCATAATTGATAGCTAGAACTTCCTTCCTCTGCTATGCTTTAAATAATCAATTTTCTCTCAACTAGTACTTCAGTTAGTTTCTTGAATGAATGAAGAGTCACCCAACCCTTCATTCTTGAGGAGATATGACTTGTTGGTCATCCTTCCAGTATGCTTCAGGCTTCTAATCCATTTTACTATTAGACATAAAAGTGGGGGTATCCCTAAATAATCCCTTGCATATAGACGCAAGCTTGTCCCATTGTCTATCTTATTTCTTCTTGTTGATTAAGATAAAACTCTTAAGTCAATATAGTTACCTATTTTTATTTTTTTGCCTGTTGTTTCAGTGACAAGAGGAAATGAAAACAAGACTTTCAACTTTCAGTTCCTATGTATGTCCTTCCCATGATAGAAGCATTCATGGTTTAGAAATGAATACCTCTAAATCATAAGAGCCCAAAGTCGTAGTGATGAAAAGCAAAAATCGTGGAAGTGGTTCATTAGGTAAAATAGTGTGAAGAACCACATACCTACTAATCCCAGTTGGTTCCCAAATTCACGCATTGTGGGTACGGGAAAAATGGCATCATACATAGTCACTGATTTAGAGCATATTCCATATCATATAGGCATTAGATAGGCCAGTGCCAAGGTTGCAAGCAGTCGTTCTCCAGCTGATGCCGCAATTAAGTCTTCAATAAGCCAATTTGGCAATTCAAGTACAGCTGCTTTCAAATGATGGTTTAAAAAGATGCTTTAAAAAGACCAATGAATCCCGTGTCAACCCACTGCTTTACTGTCTTTCTGTATAGTGACTTCTTTGGTTACAATGAAAGGATATAGGCATAAAAAATATTATATAAAGTAAGACTATGGATGCTGAACTTCTATATGCAGATCAGGCAGGGGAGAAAAACTCTTTTTGTTCTCCTCCAGTAAGGACGAATTTCTAGCCCTTCGCTGGGGGATAGCTCCAATGTTATTAATTAGCAGGAAGTGGTGCCATGTTGGAGGCTTAGGATTGATTTCTGCTGTTGGAAGACAAGGTGACAGTTATCTGTTCATTTCCAGGGAAGCTTTGGGGAAAACAAAGTATTGTGGTTGAGTGTGTATATACATCAAGCCCTGCTACTGTACCCAGTAGTTCATAATTTGAACAAGCCCCTCAGGCAGTTATGGGACAAAGCTGATTGGGAAAAAGTTTTGATAAAATTCTTACCAAAGAGTATCTGTTTTTCTGCAGTGGATGTCCTTGGATGACAATTCATAAAACACACAAATATTCTCAAATTCCGGGGCAATTCTAAGAAGCATAGCCTATCTTTTTCTGAGATTCCTTTATTTTTTTATTAAATTTTTTTAATTTTTAATTTTTATGGGTACAAAGTGGAGGTATATATTTGTGGGTTACATGAGACATTTTGATCCAGGCATGTAATATGTAATAATCACATCAGGGTCAATGGGGGTATGCATCGCCTCATCCTTTGTGTTACAGACAATCCAATTATACTCTTAGTTATTTTAAAATATACAATTAATTATTTTTGACTGTAGTCATTGTTTTAGCCAACAGTAGGCCTTATTTCTTCTTTCTTTTAACAAATGTTGTTGAGAGCATGTGATATGCTATGTATTGTTAGCACATGGGATACAGTGAGGAGCAAAATCTTGGCATTATGGCTCTTATATCATCAGTGCTCCAGTGTGTTCCTTCTAGTCCTTGATCATCCTGTTGGCTACTGACCAAAAATCAATATCCGTCCCCATCTCTAGTCATATCTCCTTTCAGGTAAGCTGAAAAACCTGATATGCCACTCAAATTTCTGTCCACTAGAGGATTCCCCTTTTTCATGCCTCAGTAGAGGTTTTAGTGCTGCTAAGGTGCACCTTACCTCCTTGTGCAGAAATGAGCTAATTAGCTCAGTGGACAACAGTCCAGTGCTGGTTTGAGCACAAGGCAGAGGCTCTGGTTCCTTAAGGGAGCAGTATCACATATTTTTCTCACTTATCACAAAGGGAATCATGAAACAATGTGTGAGTTGACAAAATCGTCAATGTTCACAAACACATGCACCCAGTGGTCATTTTATACTCAGGTTTGTTACTTCAGTTTTACATATGAAGTGATATGATGGAAAGAGCAATAAACTGAGTCAGATGTCTTAACTTATGGTCTTTATTTCACCAGTGATTTGCTAAGAAACTTGCTTAACACTGATCCCTTGTTTCTTCTACAAAATAAAGATGTACCATTTGACCTATTGTTTAGGGTCTAGTGAAATTAGGTGAAAATGCTATGAAGTATGTTATGTAACATGTAAAAAACACATGTGCACAACTTATAGCAAAGATGATTGTCAAAATGCTATTGCCTAAATATCTAATAGTGGGAGAATATTAAATAAATATAAGTAGATAATTATGTTTTCAAAGAATATTTAATAACTTGAAAAATTTCTATTAATGTCATATGAAAATGTATCCAGTAAAATTGAATTATAAGCCAAAGTATGAACAGAAGAAAAATTAAAAAGTTTTAACTATATTAAGAATTGCTTACAATTTTTAAAACTATTTAAAACTACAACATTTAAAACTATTTTAACAATAGCTTTTGAAGAACTATTGGGTTGAAGAATTATGGATGACATTTGTTTTCTTCTTATTTTCTAATAGTAGATACAATTAGCAAGTTGAATTTTATAGTCAGAGAAAAGTCATTTAAGATAACTTTTCAGTGAAATTTGTCCCTTTGGTAGAAGTAAGAGAATTATGAATATATTGTCAAAGATACGCTTATACTTTATCAAAATTTGAGAAAAACTGTACATTGAGCTTATTTTTTTTCCTCTATGTTTAGAGAGTAGATTCTCTTAATGATTAATTGCAGAGTACAGGAATGAGCAATAAAACCAAGCTTTCTCACCCAATTTTCATTCTTTAGGGCTTGGTCTTTAAAGTTGCCAAGCAGTAACTCTTAAGAGATCAGTATTACCATAGTCTCCATTTGCAGCACAGGGTTCCGTAACTCATTCAGATTTAAATCGAGATCACAAAGCTAGTAAGTTTCATAGATGCAATTTGAACCCATGTGGCTCTACAGTCTAAGCTTTTCATTGTTATGTTGTAGGGCATGTTGCTTCTCTTCCTGTCTTCAACACCCATTTCTTGAGTATTTCTTACCTCTAATAAATCTTAAGTAAGTCCCTGTGCTTAAATGAGTTTTATTAATATAACCAGATAAACATAAGCAGATACATCAAAACGCATTAAGTTACTGCAGGTATGAATGGAGTCATAGAGGAGTTAAGGGAAAGACGCTAGTTCTCTTGGGGTTAAAGGGGAGACATTAGGTAAGGCTACACAGAGGATATGACATTGGATCTGGGTATTGATGAAAGAGAAGCAGCTGGCTAGGCAGAAAAGCAGAGGACCAGCAAGGCAAAGTGCTCTATTAACACCTCAGTGAAATGGTCTGTGTCTTACCTTTATATTCTCCAAATTGGGCAAGGTGGCCATTACATGGTGAGTGAGCACCCAAATAACTCACATTTGTAGGCAAGACAAGACTAGAGATGGAAATCTAGGCCTAAAAAGTTTTCTGGAAGTGGAGCAGGATGATCTTATATATTTCTTTCTGGAGCCAAGAGATGCTAATGTTGATCTATGAGCTGTGTATACTCCTGGATCATCTTATTCCTCCAAGGCCAACAGAACGTGCTAGGCCAGTTTGTGAAATCTCTCAAATGTTTTGCATTTGTAATTTTGAATTAAAGTGAAGCCTTTCGTTTCTTCTTGGAAAAATTTAATTTTCCATTTAGTATTTTTTAAAGGAGTAAGAACACAGCTTTACAAAAACAAATTTTGTCAGATATAAAAAAATAATAAATGAAGCACAATTCTGATGAATGAAGAAAAAAAACCCAAAAGATGTAGAATACGATTTGTTAAACTAAAAATTAACTTAACACCCTGAGGCAAGGCATTTAGCACAATTTATTTGAGGTTTCATTGAATCCATGTGTACAATTGAAACCTTCATCAGAGTCAACACTCAGGGTGGATATGTCTGTCCCAGATATTCATTTTAGCCAATCAAAAAAGAAATTACTTTCTGAGCTTACTGATTACATGCTTAGAATGTGAGAGATTGCATCTACAGTAACTAAAGGAAGACATAGAGATGTGTTTGTTGGATATACCAAGGTTTATGAATGTCAAAAATACTGTTTATGGCTTCTACAGTTATGTTGTCATCAGAAATATGCGAACTTGCAAATCATACATGTAAAACTTGATTTTTAGTGATTATCTTTATATGTTAATAGCATAGTAGTGCTATGCACTTGGTCCAAAAAATCAAGTGTTTTATTATGTTTCCCTCTCATTACCCTGGAACAAAGTCGGCTTATGTTAATGAGGTTTTGGAAACAAGATTATAACAGTGCCTTAGAAATTGTTCTCAAAGTACTGGCTTTAAACAACTGAGATCTTGTTTGGAAAGCATATCATAAAATTCATAAAGTGATTGCTGTAAATTATTGGGGACTGCCATAAAGATTGTGGTATGTTGGGATGTTGGAACAGGGCTGAAAGCAAAACAAGTGTCCAGGTTTCTAAGGAAGTGGTGAGGTAGGTAGATTTTACTGGCTTCAAGTGAAAGGATTAGAGGATTGGAAGAGGCCCCTTGTAAAGGATTGTGATACAGTTGTGGAAACGTGCCCTAAGGAAACAATTCAAAGGAGAGTGAAAGGAAAAAAAAAAACACTTTAATGTAAATGTTTCTTGTATTTTTATATTAGTAAAAATATACTTTTTACTGATTGAACCTTGAGTCAATTCATAACTAACAGCCTGTTCTGATGTCAGAGTGTCCCTTGAACTCCTAACACCTCAGCTAATGATGTCTAAGACTGAATAATCAATCATTAGTGAACCTGCCCCTCCCCTCTACCACCTAAATTATTCTGTATACATTTCTTATTCTAGGACAATGTACTCACCTTTTCCTTGAACTTCTGTTTGAATTCCTGGAATCATCATTGATCTCATCAGATGCTTGTCAGATACATGCATTGGTCTGTCTTCACAATGTTCACATGGATAAGCTTTTTGATGTGCTGTTGCAATCGGTTTGCCAGTATTTTACTGAAGATTTTTGCATCTATGTTCACCATGGATATTGGCCTGAAGTTTTCTTTTCTTGTTGAGTCTCTGCCAGGTTTTGGTATCAGGATGATGTTGGTCTCATAAAATGATTTGGGAAGGATTCCCTCTTTTTGGATTGTTTGGAATAGTTTCAGAAGGAATGGTAGCAGCTCCTCTTTGTATGTCTGGTAGAATTTGGCTGTGAACTCATGTGGACCTGGGCGTTTTTTGGTTGGTAGGCTATGAATTGCTGCCTCAACTTCAGACCTTGTTATTGGTCTATTCAGGATTTCGACTTCTTCCTGGTTTAGGCTTGGGAGGATGCAAGTGTCCAGGAATTTATCCATTTCTTCCAGATTTACTAGTTTATGTGCATAGAATTTTTTGTAATAATCTCTGATGATGGTTTATATTTCTGTGGAATCTGTGGTGATATCCCCTTTATCATTTTTTATTGCATCTATTTGATTATTCTTTTTTCTTTATTAATCTGGCTAGTGGTCTGTCTATTTTGTTGATCTTTTTGAAAAACCGGCTCCTGAATTTATTGATTTTTTGAAGGGTTTTTTGTTTCTCTATCTCCTTCAGTTCTGCTCTGATCTTAGTTATTTCTTGTCTTTTGCTAGGTTTTGAGTTTTTTTGATCTTGCTCCTCTAGCTCTTTCAATTTTGATGATAGGATGTCAATTTTAGATCTCTCCTTGCTTCTCATGTGGGCATTTATTGCAATATATTTTCCTCTAGATACTGCTTTAAATGTGTCCCAGAGATTCTGGTATGTTGTGTCTTCGTTCTCATTGGTTTCGAAGACCATCTTATTTCCATCTTCATTTCATTGTTTATCCAGTCAACATTCAAGAGCCAGTTGTTCAGTTTCCATGAAGCTGTGTGATTCTGAGTTAGTTTCTGAATTCTGAGTTCTAACTTGATTGCCCTGTGGTGTGAGAGACTGTTATGATTTCCATTCTTTTGTATTTGCTGAGGAGTGACTTACTTCCAATTATGTGGTCAATTTTAGAGTAGGTGTGATGTGTTGATGAGAAGAATGTATATTCCGTGTATTTGGAGTGGAGAGTTCTATAAATGTCTATTAGGTTTGCGTGGTCCAGGTCTGAGTTCAAGTCCTGGATATCCTTGTTAATTTTCTGTCTTGTTGATCTGTCTAATATTGACAGTGGAGTGTTAAAGTCTCCCACTGTTATTGTGTGGGAGTCTAAGTCTCTTTGTAAGTCATTAAGAACTTGCTTTATGTATCTGGGTACTACTGCTGTATTGGGTGTGTATATATTTAGGATTGTTAGCTGTTCTTGTTGCATTGATCCTTTTTCCATTATGTAATGTCCTTCTTGTCTCTTTTGATCTTTGTTGGTTTAAAGTCTATTTTGTCAGAGACTAGGATTGCAACTCCTGCTTTTTTTTGCTCTCCATTTGCTTGGTAAATCTTCCTCCATCCCTTTATTTTGAGCCTTTTTGTATCCTTGCATGTGAGATGGGTTTCCTGGATACAGCACACCGATGGGTTTTGGCTTTTTATCCAATTTACCAGTCTGTGTCTTTTGATTGGGGCATTTAGCCCATTTACATTTAGGGTTAATATTGTTATGTGTGAATTTGATCCTGCCATTTTGATGCTAGCTGGCTGTTTTGCCTGTTAGTTAATGCCCTTTCTTCATTGCGTCGATGCTCTTTACCATTTGGTACGTTTTTGGAGTGGCTGGTACTGGTTGTTTCTTTCTACATTTAGTTCTTCTTTCAGGAGCTCTTGTGAAGCAGGCCTGGTGGTGATGGAATCTCTGAATAATTGCTTGTTTATCAAGGATTTTATTTCTCCTTCACTTGTGAAACTTAGTTTGGCTGGATATGAAATTCTGGGTTGAAAGTTCTTTTCTTTATGGATGTTGAATATTGGCCCCTACTCTCTTCTGGCAGTAGGGTTTTTGCTGAGAGACCTACTGTGAGTCTCATGGGTTTTCCTTTGTGGGTAACCCGACCTTTTTCTCTGGTTGCCCTTAGCATTTTCTCCCTGGTGAATCTGACGATTATGTGCCTTGGGGTTGCTCTTCTTGAGGAATATCTTTGTGTTGTTCTCCGTATTTCCTGGAGTTGAATTTTGGCCTGCCTTGCTAGGCTGGGGAAGTTTTCCTGGATAATATCCTGAAGAGTATTTTCCAGCTTGGATTCATTCTGTCCGTCACATTCAGGTACACCTATCAAATGTAGATTAGGTCTTTTCACATAGTCCCATATTTCTCGGAGACTTTGTTCATTTCTTTTTATCCTTTTTTCTCTAATCTTGCCTTCTCATTTTATTTCATTGAGTTGATCTTCGACCTCTGATATCCTTTCTTCTGCTTGGTCATTTTGGTTGTTGAAACTTGTGTATGCTTCGTGAAGTTATCATGTTGTGTTTTTCAGCTCCATCATTTCATTTATATTCCTCTCTAAGCTGTTTATTCTTGTTAGCATTTCGTCAAACCTTTTTTCAAGTTCTTAGTTTCTCTGCATTGGGTTAGAGCATGTTTTTTTAGCTGAGAGAAGTTTCTTATTACCCACCTTCTGAAGCCTGTTTCTGTCAATTCCTCACCAGCAAGGGAAAAAGACTGGATGGATAATGAGTCTGATGAATTGACAGAAACTTCAACTATTCTTTACATGTTGCCACAAGTTCTTATATTCTATCAGTATGCTGATATTAAATTCAGTGTTCCTGCAAATAGCATTGAGACTTTGAAATAAACATCCTGAGTTCTGTCATTTGCTATTCCTCCACTCAGACCTCATCTACCTTTTCTGTTCTATGGCTCCATGTGTCCAGATCCTGGACCCTTGAATGCATCTTACACTCTAGCCTCATCCCCACAACATTTCCTTAAAGGCTGATTGTTTTCTTGTTCTTATTTTTCCTTTTTTATACAACTCTGTCAATCATTTTCTTTCATATGTGCTAGTATTTTGACAATTCAGTTTGGTCTAAACTATGACTGGTTAATTGTTCATGTATCTTTGTCTTCCTTAATAGATTATATACTCATTGAAAGTACAGATCTTAATATTTCTTATTTATGACTTTACGCTTACCCCTCATCCAAAGAATAATACAAAATTTCTGCTTATAATAGATCTTAAAGCATTTGTTGAATTATCAAACACAATATTTTATTAATATTTAATTTTAGATAATTGTAAGTACAATGTTATATAATCTATGTAAACTAAAAGATTCGTTGTTCACATTTACAATTAAATGAGTTATTTGGGAGTGATGGGAGGGTGTCAGCATTTATTATGAACCGTCTATGTGCCCATCACTGATGGCTTGCTAATCTGTTGAGTGGATTCAGTCACTCATTCAAATGTTTTCATTTTGAGTTTACTATCTTCTAGGCTCTGCATCAAGAGCTAGGGATAGAAAAGATAAATGACATACAGTTCTATTCCCAGTAATCTGACAGTGTAGCTCCAGGGAAGGAAAATAAAAGTAGCAATCTTAGTGTTGTTCATTATGTAATAGAGTAGAGGAAAGCAGAAGATGCAGAAGATGCATAGGACACATAGGAGTGATCAAGCCTTAAGGGAAAGCTTCCTCCGGGCAGACTGTTTATTCCCAGTAGGGGCAATGGAAAGAACATCAAAACAGGATGTTGGCATTTGAGTTTTATGAGATTATATAGTTTCATGAAAGAGAGAGAAAGAGAGAGAGAGTTGGTGGAAGTTTGGTGATGAAAGAAAAGGGAGTTTGGTGATGAAAGAAAGAGGCCTGAAAGAAACTAGGACTGAGCAATGGAGTTATTGATCTAAAAGTTTGGATTTTGTTTAGAAAAAAAATGGGAAGTCCCTGAAAGTTTTGAGTGAGTAAATGACATAACTAGTACATTGAGAAAGTACATTCTATGACTGTTGCATATATTATCTCATTTAATCCTCCTCTTACCAGATAGATGGTATTTATCCCTGTTACAAAAGAGGAAAGTAAGCCATCTTTTCTTTCCATTCCTTTCTGGGCTATCTATATCTCATCATTTACCTCTCTGCTTCCATGTCACCTCCTCAAAGAGAGTTTCTCTGATGAGTTTATCTGATTTTTTTTCCTATGGAGTAAAAATAAAACAAGGAGTACTGAAACAAAAGAGGGGATGGGATTTTAAATAAGTTGGCCAGGATAGGCCTCATTGAGAAACTGACATTTGGGAAAATGTTAAAAATGACAGGAGAATTCATCATAAAGATATTTTGGGGAAGACCATTCTAGGTGGTGGTGTCAACTTGGCAAAGGCCCTGAGGCAGGATTATACTTGGCTTATTTGAGGCACAATGAAAAGAGTGGAGCTGGAGTATAGTCTATCTGCTCATAACAGAATCCCTGTGGAGAACAGGTATGCAATGAATATTTTTTGAATGAATAGATGAATAAATAGAGGTGACATGTCAGGTTCTTAACTGGTTTGTTTAGTCCCGTACCCTTTCCAGTGTGTTACCCTGACTCTTCATAATTAATTCCTAGATGAGTGAGATCATTTAAGCAGAATTGACATAGAATCTCTAGGAATGAGTATCCATTTGGATTCTGTACAAAACCATTAATAGTTTATGTATAGATGTGTGTGCAATCTCTGCAGACAAATATCCTTTCATGTGCCTTTACGAGAAGGAACAGTGACACACAGTGGTTGATTCAGTGAATCAGATGTGTTCTCCCTCCAGATATCCCAGGAGGTACCCCAGATATTTCTCAGACTTTCTTTCTTTGGAAAGCTAAGTTGTCTTGTTAATTCAGACAGGTATTAACTACCCAATATATTCAGCATATCCCTCGTTGTAAGCTGTCAGCCTGTGACACAACATCACATAATGTGACGTTACATGATACATAATCCCTGAATTAAAAAAAAAAACACCCAGACACTTCTTTCAGTGAAATAGTAGGTAGGTAATCTGAATATTTGGGGTAATTGGCTCTAGGAAGAGAGAGGCATCATTATCCCAGGCTCCCTAGTGAGCGTTAATTAGCCATATTGCTTCATTGTGTGACAAAGAGAACACTGCTGGTAGTGCTAAATCTATAATGACACCTTGGCTTTAGGAGCACAGGTATTTTAAACTACCTTGACTGACTGACATGTAGGTAATTCACAGCCTAACAGTGAACTCAGCCGGTTGGAACTCCTCAGAGATGCAAGAGTCTGTTGTGACTCAGAGAGGTTTCCTTTCCTTTGTCTTATCCCCCTCCCCCAACCTCAGTAGTCCCTCAACTGGGGAAAGTCATCAGTATTCACGACAGCAGGCCTGTGTTCTATCTGGGCTTTAAGAACAATTTATTTATGTTTTTGAAGCATTGAGTTCTGCAGACAGAGATTCAACAGCTCTTAACATTTAAGGATGGGCCATGACAGTTAGGAAGAGCTTTCTGATACCCTGCAAGTCCCTTTAATCCTTTGTTTGCAGTTATGACAGGAAGCCTACTTGCAGAGCAGAAAAATTCTTAAAGGCTGAGTTTTGTGAGACCAACATCCAACAACATTTTCATTATTTATTTTAATAATAATTATAATACCACAAATAGTAGGCTGGTAGCAATGGATAAACATTACCACAGTGGTTCTGTTCCCTTACCTTGGGAAAGAGATAAATTGTCCTGCACATAAGAAGGTGATACTGCATATCCTCCACATGGAGGAAAAGACTTATGATTTTCTCTATTTTTATCCCAGTTGCGACTTTAGATTTTCCCTGACCATCCATGTCCTCTCACCAGTGTCCTTGGAGACCACATATGCATACTTAGAAGACAGATGGCCAAGGCTTAACAGCCTAAAGCCAAGAATCAGAGAAAGACCCGTGGGCTTATGATTGCCATTGTAGCCTCAGAGAACACTAGGAACTGGAACTAAAGATTCTAAAATCTGTGCTTTTCTGACAGAGCTCCTGAGATGCTGATCTGAAAACACCGTTTATTTGCAGCTGCTGAAAGAGGATGTCTTAAAATGACTTCCTTCATCGTTAATTAAATATGAACTTCTTTCCATGAGTTATAAGGGGTTATCCATGATCCATGGATTCAAACACTGAACTGGATATGCAACCGAGACTGGCATTATCCAGGCATCAGTGTAAGGTGGGTAGAGGAAGGAAAGATGACATGACAAAACTCAGAAGAAAGCAAGAGTTATAGCACCTAATGAAGACATAAAACTTAAAGGATCAGCTTCCACCCTTGAACACATCTTTTGTGGGGGTAGCACTGGCATTTAGCAAGAATCTCTTTCTGTCTCTTTTCCGTTTTTGCTCTGTTTAAAGTACTGATGAAAATAATAATATTTATATAGTATCTTATGGTTTAATAAATGCATTCTGATATTTTAGCTCACTTGCTTCTGATTTTATCAACATAAAATATTCATTGACTCCCCTGCTGCATGACAAATCATTTGCTTAATATCTTCCGCTCTTCATCAGGCTGGATTTATTCTTCTCCCCTTTACACTAATTCAATTCAATGGTTTCTTGAATCAAAACAACAAACTCAAAGTTAAGTAAAAAAAAGTTCTTATCTGCTATTATCTCTTCAGTAGCTTATAAATATGAAAGCTCTGATAACATTTTTTGTGGGTACAATAAAGAGGGTAGGAAAGACAGAAGGAAGTGTTATGAAGAAAGAGAGGGTTCCTGTCCAGATAAGAAAGTTTAAGTCCTGGGTTTTATGCCAAGTGAAGGACGCTCTTACAGTGACCTTGTGCTTTCCTCTTCTGCGGCCAGTGTTGCAAGACCAAGGAGTCTGGAATGTGACATAGTAGGAATTTCTAATTACAGTTTTTTAAGAACCCAATGATTGTGATTTTCTCTACATGTGAAAGTTAAGAATTCCACATACCTCATTTAAGAGATAATTATTTGCATATGGTTACATAGGAATGCTACGCTAATAATACATTTTGATTGGTTGAGGCAGGCAGAAGCTTCTATCATGTATCAGGATTCCTGTCAAGCAGTCATCTTAAAGATATAGGTACAAAGGATATTAATTTGAACCTTCCATTGAACCTTTATGGAACCTTCTTAAATAGAACCTTAAGTGAATGGGAAAACTTCAAAATCATATCAAACACAAATTTTAGTGGTGATGGCTGTTTATATTTTATTTTTGACAGATCTTATTTTGCATAGTAAAAATAGAAATGTATTACGAGAAATGTGGCGTTTTAGAGCTTGATGGAAATTTAAAGATGATCTAGACTTTTTATAGTTGAGGAATCTGAAACCCAAAAAGACAAAACAAGACTTCAAACCAGTTCCAGTACTAGCAGAAACAGTAAGTGAAACTAGTTCTTACTATGAGTCAAATGCTTTTCCTGATACGGCATTTAGCCATTCTTAAGTCTTTACAAATTCCTGTTGGCCAGAGAATCTGCTGGTGGACCAAAACATCTAAAATGACTTTCCTTTCCTCTTGCTGGCATCTCTTTGCATAAGGTGTTGGAGTTTCCCAGCTCTCAAACACTGTGGGCATACCTCTCTGTGAGACACACCCTCTCTCCACAGACGGGCTCTTCAGGGAGGTTTTTGACCTCTTCAGCCTCTTGGGGTCCTTAATCCTGAGGCTGACTCTTGGCCTGACTTTACATTTGTGGTCTCTGGCTTTAATATCTGAGGCTGGACTAGAAATAGATTTGAAGGGTAAAAAGAGAGAGCAAATTTTGCGGAAATATTGTGCTACAGCATTTACTGATATTTGAGATTTGTATTAGGAATTAACATTTTAAATTAAGATGGAGAATAGTAAAACTGGAAAGAGGATAAATGGAAAAGTTGGAGGAAACAGAAAATAGAACTCGATCATTGAAAATCACATGCTGACAGATCTCAAATAATGTGGATTGATCAAATAAAGCAATTATATCAATGGCCAGAAAACTTACTTTATACTACACTTAGCAATTTATAAAGTTCTTTCACAGTTCTTAGGTGATTTGATCCTCACAACAGCTCTATAGGACAGCACAAATTATAAATAGTTACAATTTATCAACAAGAAAACTACAGTTCAAATATTAGCATACGTTTAGGGGCTTGCCCATGTTTACGTAGCTTGTAAGTGGCAGAGATTGACCCAAACTTCAAATCTTCTGGCTACAGATCACATATTCTTCTAAGCATACCACCGCACTTTACAGTTCCTTCAAAAGATTCAGATGCATTAAGAAACTCAACTGGTTGAAACTTTGTGGCCCTTATGGCAGAAGTCGTAGGTTTGGCTACTGTGCATGCTGGTAGATGTTATAGCTGAATGAATACTCCTAGTTTCATGGAGAGCGATGTATTTTTGTATATGATGCAAACCCATTACCTTTACTAAAAAAAAAAAAAGTATGCTGCCATCTAACTGGTAGAGAACTAAACCATCTTTGTACATGAAGAATAGTAAATGTTTATTATTTTGTCTTGGGATATCTAGTTGGGATACTGCTTCAAGATTGGGATTTGCAAAATCAGAACTCTAGCCCAGTGGTACCCAATTCCCAGGCTGTAGACAGGTGCCAGTCTGTGGCCTGTTAGGAACCCAGTTGCACAGCAGGAGGTGAGTGGTGGGAGAGCAGGGATTACTGCCTGAGTTCCACCTTCTCTCAGATCAGCCGTGGCATTAGATTCTCATAGGAGCGCAACCCTATCGTGAACTGTGCATGCAAGGCATCTAGGCTGAGCATTCCTTATGAGAATCTAAAACATGCTGATTTAAGATGGAACAGTGTCATCCCAAAACTATTCCTGCCTCTCCCCGGGAACAAAACTGGTCCCTGGTGCCAAAAAGTTTGAATTGATGTCCCTGTTACCAGGTAAATGCTTTAAGATAAGGTTGTGGATATCATGGAAAGTATGAAGATGTACATATTCCAGAATAATATAATTTTTATTTTTTTTCCATGGACATTAGCTATTATCAGGTAAAGGTCCTATGAGAATTTGGTACAAGAAAAAAAAATCCTTTCTTGACGTGAATATTTGTAGGCCTCGTGTATGTGACAGGACCATCAGGTTGAACTTACTGGGTAGAAACTCTGCCAGCACTGTGATCTTCAGAAAAAACATTTTTTCTCTAGAATTGTGCCCTGGAATCTTCAGACTTGAGTAGTTTATTTCAAGGAAGGATTTGAGGTGGGAAAAAAAATCTCATTTGCCTGGCAGCGTATCATTCCTGGGGGAACACATGTTTACATTTTGCTGAATTAGACAACTGCACAGCAGTTAATTGGAGAGCTAAAGATATATTAATGTTGAACTGTAGGCAACCACATGTTGACAATGAGCCCATTTTGTGTCTTGGCTTGTGGAAAAGAATGTGAAAATGCCTTCTCCTGTATTATTTTTTCCTTCTGACAGTACTGATACACTGCCACAGGCAGTCTAAAAATAATAGCGTGAGGTTAACTGACAACTGCAGGTGTATTTACACTGCTGTTCTGATATTAGCATGCTGCTTACAAAATGCTACTGGAGGTGATACAGTATGTATCCAAATAATTTTTTTATTAGAGATTTTAAAAAAACTGATAGAAAAGACAAAGATCATTCTTTTAAATGCTCAATAGAAATATCTGTGGTTATTTTAATAATCTGCTAAAAATAAACTGATTTTTTTCAACATCTGTGCCCTGGGCTTAAGAGCAAGAGCAAGAGATTCATGAGAATGGTTTAATCAAATGTACCTCCTTACACAAACACACACACAAACACACGCCCTTCTTTTATATATGTGTGTGTGTGTGTGTGTGTGTATATATATATATATATATCTTTTATATGTGTGTGTGTGTGTGTGTGTGTGTGTGTGTGTACACATACACACATATATATATTTTATTGCATTTTAGGTTTTGGGGTACATGTGAAGAACATGCAGGATTGTTGCATAGGTACATACGTGGCAATGTAGTTTGCTGCCTTCCTTGTTACCCAGTGTTTCCTAGCCTGGAGGTGGTGGCTTTCTAAATCAAGTTGGGAGTGGTGCTAAAGAAAAATTTTTTGCAAGAGAAGATACTTGATGTGAAACCTTTTATTACTGAAAAATTCAAATACATAAAAATTGAAGCAATACTGTAACAGGCCTCTAAGCTTCTGAGTAAGCATTACTCAGTTTCAGTAATCATTAATTCCATCAACTCAAGGCCAATTTTATTTCTCTCATCTATGTCCTCATCTCTTCCCCAGATTTATTTTCAATATTTTTCTGTACAGCATATAATTACATGAGTATCTCCAAAATATAAGTATCACCATCTTCCAAAACAAATCAGTGATTAAACATTAATATTATTGAATAGTCAGTGCTCCAGATTATCTAATTGTATTATAAATGTTCTTTTTTTCAGTTTATTTATCTGAATTTGGATCAGCTAGGGTCCATCTATTATGATAATTGGCCTTTCCTATTTTATAGGTTATTTTTCTGTGTATAATTTTTTCCTTAGAATTTTTTTATTGGAAAAACTTGGGTTATTTAACCTATAGAATTTTTCTCTGTCTGAATTTTCTTAATTGCATAACATGTTTATCTCTATTTTCTATAACTTGATTATAAGAACTAGAGGCTAATCTTACCCAGGTTCAACTCTGGTTTTGGTTAGAGGCAAGATTACTTCATAGGTTGGCAGTATGTACTTCTGTCAGACAAAGGATAATATTTGGTTGCTTCTGATTTTTTGATGTTAAGAGCCATTGATAATCATTCCCCTAGAGCAATGGTTTTCAAACTTTAGTATTCAACATCGCTTGGAAGACTTGTTAAACCCCAGACTGCTGGGCCCTACCCCAGATTTTCTGATTCAGCAGGTCTCAGGTAAGACAGAGAACTTGCAGTCCTTACATGTGCCCAGTTGATATTAGAGCTCTACCGGCCAAGTGACCACATTTTTACAGTTCCTCCAGTTTACTTATCTGTTCATTAAGGACCATCTCAGACATTTCCCATTCCAATCCCAGACCTGGAATCAGCGATTTATGCAAGGATCCCTGTTTCTTCATAGTGAGGTGTCTTGTTTAGAACCCATATTCTGAACTAAAGACACTAATTTCAACTGGGATGTTCTTTGTTTTGAGACATTATGGAGGGTAGAGTTGGGAAATATTTTTAAAAGAAAAGCAAATCGTGACTTTGTATTGACAATCAAAATTCAATACTATAGTTCAAGACTACTTAACTTTATCTGTATTATGATAGTGTTTCTTTCTCTCACTGTAAAAGATCTCTGCTTTTAATAACACCAGCATAATTCTCATTTGTTTATCCCATGATAATCACACAACAACCTAAGAGTAACACTACCAACATGTCCACTAACTATATGATTCCTCAAAATAGTCTAATCTTAGTGGATTTTAAAAATTTTCTTTCATTATACTTTTAGTCTTTAGGGCATATTCCAGTAGGAATGTACAATCAAATTCCCGTGTTTTAAATTCACTTGAATTAGTTCCTTTCTGTATAGTTATGCCCCCCTTGTTTATACAGTTGGGTCATTTTTATAATTGTATTTTGAAGTTTTAGGGACAGTATTTAATAAAAATTAAGCTTGCTTTGTAATTATGTAAAATATTCACAAGGGTCCAAAATCAAATTGTATTTTATTTACTTATTATTGAAGACAGTATCTTGCTCTGTCACCCAGGCTGGAGTGCAGTGGCATTTGATAGCTCAAATCAGTGTTGAACTCCTGGCCTCAAGTGATCTTCCCTTTTCAGCCTCACAAAGCACTGGGATTACAAGGCATGAGCCATCATGACCACCCAAAGTCAAAGTTTTGAAGCAAGTTATAATAAAGGAAGTTTAACTTTTATTTCTGGTTATTTCACTCGAACTCTTCTCTTTCCCCACAAGTAAATTTAAAAGTTTTAAAAATATCTTCTGGAATTTAGGAAGGTTTGTATTTTTTGTTTAAATAATTACTTTTGTATTTATTTTAATCAATCCTTTGTATAATAGTAATTTCCATTTCTTCCTTTCCGGCTATTGACCATTGTTTTCTACTATGAGCACTAATGCAACCAGCTAGTGACTGCTTTCTCTTTCTTTCTTCCCTCGAATCCAGCATTTGTTAATGTCACATCGTTGTAGACCTGATGAATGCATACTAAATAATACATGAGTTTATTGTACTCATCTATATTTGATTCTTGTACTATAGCTACATTATTAGGGCACACAGACATTTTATTGTTATAATCATCAGCCTTGATTCTATAGAAAAAATATATTTAGTGCTACCTCTTTATCCTTATGTCAAAACCTCTCAAGTCATTTTTATTGTATGAAGCTAATTCTCTAATGGATTATTCAGGAAGGGTTTAAGCGAATGACATTCCCTGAATACACACACACACACACACACACACACACGTATATACATGTATATATTTCCAGTCATTTAGTAGAGTATTTCTTGACGTTGCCATTATAGATTTAATCCCTGGCTAAAGGATATGCCCTTTCAATGTTTAGTTTTAAGGCTTTTTATTATTCTAAAAGATTTTCCTGAATTATAGTTTTAATAATTATTTTGTCCATTGCTTTCATTTTCTTCTTCAGAGACTACTAGTGTATGTATGTTGAATCTCCTGTGCTTATCATCTATGTAAATCACTTACTCTCCAATGCTTTTTAGTAGTCTTTTGTAATTCTGTTATCTATAAAACTTTGTTGTTTCCATATTCTATGTCTCTTGAGGCATATTTTGTTGTGTTTATTGACTTTTGTGTTTATTCCTAACTTTAGAGGTATTTTTTCTTTTATTGCTAATTCTTTCCTGAATTCTTTTACCTCTTTTTTTAAATCTTTTTCTCCAGTCATCTCACTTCTGAGTTCTTTATAGGCTCTGTAATTCTCTTACTTATTATTATTAGCTCATTTTGATACATTAGGTTCTTCATCTGTTTTGTGGACATATCTTCCTGGTGTGCTTTTCTTATTTGAGAGATTTTTTTCACTGTTATATTTTTACAGTAATTTTATGTAGGATCCTGTAGCATTCTTTTGCTTCTCTTCATTGTTAAGTAAAATGACTTTTTCTGTACTTTTAGAAGAGAAAATATATCAAAATAGCTACCTCTTAGATCTTCCTTCTCTGCTATTCTTCTCAGTTTTATTTTCACCTCTTTTTTTCTTTGCACTTAAAGTTCCTGTTCTGCTCTCTGTGGCTTAGAATACCAGCAGTTTGTCCTTAGGGCTAAGCTCTGTAATGTAAGGGTTGTATTGTCTATCACTTTTGAGAGTCTATGGGCCCCAGACCCCAAATCTTTCTGGAACCATCAGATCATACTTTAGGCCACTTGCACTTACCCTCATTACTCTCAAAGTAAAACTTTCAAAATCCTCTGCCACTGTGTTCTGTTGTTATCGGAAAAGCCCTCTGTGCTTTCTAGGGGTACCTGATAGTTTGGGCTTTCCAGCTCTCAGGGTCATCAGTAGTCCCTTTGTCTTTCCTCTGATTTCATCCATATCGTTTTGATACCATATAGGTCTTGTAGTTTTTCCTAACTTAGCCCCACCCAATTATATTTTAGAGTTGTATTTGTGATCTAGAGTTTTGTATGTGTAGTCTATGAGGTCTTGTTTCTCCTACTATAGTTCCTCTGACTTTCTTAATAGGATTCAGGGAGCTTCCAGATATTTCAGAACACTTCTTGAACTGACTCTTGGCAAGTTGGCTTGGTGTGTAGGAGGGAGGGCTAGGAAGTAGAGGAAAGAAGGGAAAGGGGAAAGGTTCTGAATAAAAATAGCAAATGAGAAAGCAGGAAGGTGTAAAACACTGTAATGCAATAGTAGAGCTGTATTCTAGTTTGGTACCAGTAAAAGCTTTGTGTGAGGGAATAGAAGGAATGAATTACTGAGTAGAGGGAGTGTGACCACAATGAGCTATGTGTGCTAACCTGGGAAGCCTGAACTTTGACACTATAAGGTGCTGCTGAAGGAAGTAAGACGAAGTGACATTAGATTAATAATTTAGAAAAGTTTCCTTGGCAGCAGTATAGAGAATGGCCTTGAAGTAGTCCTGGGGCTACATGGGGACCCTCTCTCCTGCCCGTGTTGGGAAACCGGTAAAGTGAGAAGTGATGATGGACTAAACCAAGGCAGTGGTGGATAAAGAAGAACTGCTGTTTGTGATGTTAAATCTACAGGGTGTGGTAAATGGTTGGATATGAAGCGACAAGCTTGGATGTGCAGGAGAAACCTAAAAGGAGTGTTAAATTTCCAGGCAATATTTTGTTTCCTAAAATATTCACCATTCTACTTCTTGCATCTTTTATTCTTATAGGGTTGTTCTGATACTTCTGAAAATGGTAATTTTGGAGATACTTGTTTTTCTGATTTTCACCCTGTGAGCTTAGTGATACGTAGGGTTCTGTCTAGGACTTATTTCCAACTTCTGTGAAATAGTCTGTAATCTACAAAGTAATACACAGAAGGCACAGGATTATTTTTCCTTAACACATGCCTGAACTGGCTATCTCCCTTTCAGAATTTGATGACAATATTTATACTAGCATTCCAATTTTCTTCTTTGAGACAAGGGGAAAATAGAATAGAAGAGGAAAGAGGAAGTTGAAAAGGGTATTCCAGACTACATTGTGACATCAAAGAAACTAGGGAATGTGAAGGAGGACAGAGAAAAACAACTGGAGCTGTATTTCTATCCCTTGATGCATCTCGGGAGAAATTCTACAGGTCTGCTGCTTAAAGTATGGTCTGGAGCAGCTACAGCAAGGACATCACCAGGAAGCTTGTTGAAAATGCAGAGTCTCAGGTTCCACCTCAGAACCACTGAATGAGTATGTGCACTTCAGAAGATCCCCAGGTGATTGGAACATGAGACTTTGAACATCAGTATTCTAGAGAATGTGAGGAAGTAAACTTTTGTCAGTCTACCTTAACTCTCTTAGAAGAGCAAGAGTCTATTGTAACAAAGCATTCGTTTAGTGAATATTCTACAGGAACTTGGAAGCGCAAATGTAGGGAGGGTGTATAATATAGTAGGTTAGGATTTGTGCTCTGTAGAGAGTCAGTTACTTAGGTTCAACCTCTGGCTTCACAGCTAATTCGTTATGTGACTACGGAAAAGATACTTAATCTTTCTAAAGATTGGTATCCTCACTTGGAAATGTGAATTAAGAATGTTTACTTCCTAAGATTGTTATGAGGATCAAATGAAATAGTATGTATAAAGTGGTTAGCACAGTTCCTGGTGCACAAAAAAATGTGTCACTAGCTATCACTATTAAAACATAATAGTTTAAAAATGTCTTCCATCTTGTATGTAATACTTTATTAGAAGTAACATTACTGTGCAGGGACCTCATTTTTTTCAAATATACAGCATTGTCAGTGAATATGGTACTTTACAGACACCTGAAAAGACTTAGAGAAAGATAAATCTTCAATATAGTTGTTATATATATTTGTATTATATGATTTCCTGGCAAAGGTGAAATATCAACATTAGAACTTACAAATATTTTAAACCTTTCTAGGTGAACTAAACAAATAAAGTATTTACTTTTTTTAAAAAAGAATCTTGAACTTCAGAAAATTTGAGTCAGGCTTCACGTTTCTATCCACTCTGTTTTCTGTGTTTTCGGTATCTACATTCTGATAAAATGTTGATGAAATTTTGCTTTAGATGTTGCATAATTCAGCCATTGTTAATGTCTTGAGAGATTCTGAGCCAATCACGTCAGAAATCAGCAAGAACCAAACAAAACATTGCATCTAACCACAAACCAATGAACAAACGCAGAACACTAGACACAAAACTCTTAAGTTTTTATATGCTTAGGAAACTTACTTGATTTATTCTATATTCACCCCCACATTTTAAAAGCCATGTTAATCCCTAAGAAAGCATTTTTAGCTAGAGAGGCCCATACTATGGCGGGTAGAATGAGGTCGGAGAAATAAACCCCAGATTGCATTTATTTCTTATTACAGAGCTCAGCATTTTTATGTTCTCTCATCAATAAAAACACTCCCCCCTGCACACCCTCAGTGCTTTCTGTTTATGTTCACCTGCTACTCAATTAGCACCCCATCAAAGCCCTAGCTTGCAGGGGGTTTATTGCAGACCACTGCACTGCAGCCCTTAACCCTCTGTCTCACCTACATTACACATAGAGCTAAAAACAGTCCCCTGACTGTGCTTAGAAAACATGTCTTTTTATTTGGTGTTTGTGTAAGGTTTTATTTGTGTGCATTACCCTGAGTGTTCATAAAGTTATAACTGTATCTACATGTCTTTGACATTTATTACCTTCCATAGGACTGTAAAGCACACTTTTCTCTTTTAATGGCATCTGCTGACATGTTGCATGAAATAAACTTTAAATATTGCCTATAAATTAATTAGCGTTTTCTCTGTATTAGGAAAAGTAGATGAAGACTTACCAACACCGTTATAGTATACTTACAAGTTTTAATTGGATTCTGTGCAAAAGACAATAGGATGATTCTTATCTAGTTTTATTTTTCATTTTGTTATATTTATGTATTTGTATGAGCCATGTGATCTATTTTCATTTGTAGAATAAGGAAATACAGTAAAGTTTCAGAAAGAAAATCACCTTCCCCTTTAAAATTAATTTCACTGATTTTATAATCTCTATTACTACTTTATTTTCCTTAAATGTGTAAACAACTATTATATAAATTTTGATTCATAAATATGTGTTTTAATTTAAATAAGTATTTTCTATATATAGTACCTTATATCAATGTGTGTTTATATAAAATTTGGTATTGGGCTCATAACTTTTGTGTTGTTTTGTATTCCATCTTTATTACTTAATATAGCCATAATTATCATGTCTCATGTTATATCCTCTTCTTAGTTTTTATTTTTAATATCTACAGTCATTTGTCTTATGAAGATGCTATTATCACTTAGATGAGTTCAAAATTTTGCTGTTATAAATGACATTGAGCTGAACGTCCTTCTATGCGAAATTATGTCTGCATTTCTGATTATTTTTCAAGTGAAATGTCTAGAAGTAAAACATTGTTTCAAGCTTCTGAACAGTAAAGGAAATAATCAACAAAACAAAACAGCAGGATATAGGTAGCAGGAAATATTTGCAAATCATGCATCTGGTAAGAAATTAATATCAAAAATTTATAAAGAACTTAAACAACTCAATAGTGGAAAAACAACTAACTAAAAAAATAAGGGCAAAAGACCTAACTAGACATTCCTCCAAAGAAGACATAAAAATGGCCAACAGTTGTATGAAGAGATGTTCAGCGTCGTATCGTCAGTGAAATGCAAATCAAAACCACTATAAGATACTAACTTACACCTGTTAGGATAGCTATTATCAAAAAGTCAAAAGATAACAAATGTTAGCAGGGGTGTGGAGAAGAGGGAACTCTTGTACACTGGTGATGGGACTGTACATTGGTACAGTCATTGTGAAAACAGTATTTCCATATTCTTTCTAAAGAAATTAAAAATAAACAACTAGAACTATGACCTGTCAATCCCTCTTCTGGCCATATACCCGGAAGAAATAAAATCACTACATTGCAAAGATATCTGCACTCCCATGTTCATTGCAGCATTATTCACAACAGCTAAGATATGGAAATGACCTAAGTACCATAGATAAATTAATGAATAAAGAAACTGTGGTGCATACACACAATGGAATATTATTCACCTTGAAAAAAGAACAATTATTTTTTCCATTTGCCACAACGTAAATGAGACTGAAGGACATTTTCCTTAGTGAAATAAGCCAGACATAGAAAAAATATTGCATGATGTCACACATGGAATCTAATAATAATAAATCAAATATATAGAGATAGAGAACAAAACAGTGGTTAACCGAAGCATGGCAGTGGGAGGTAGGGAAATGAGGAGACGTAGGTCGAAGAATACAAAGCAACATATGGTAGGATAAACAAGCCAAGATATCCAATGTACAACATGACAGCTATCGGTAAAAAAGGTATGTATATGGAATTCATGCAAAATGAAATTTTTAGCAATTCTTGCTACTAAAAAAATTGGTAACAGTGTGACATGATGGATGTTAATTTGTTTCACTATAGTAACCTTTTTGCTATCTGTATGTATCCCATAATATCATGTCGTATACTTTAAATATACACAAGAAAATTTATCTTAAAACTTTTTAAAGATTTCAGAGACTCTGAAACCCCTTTAATGGAATGCTTTCCTGAAAGGTTGTAAAATTTTGTATGTCCGCATTGTGTCCTAATCAAGCTTGGATGTTTTTTAGTCACACTCAATAGTTGATTATTGCTGTTCAGTAGCCATTTATTTAATTGTTAGGCTGAACATATAAAACTATTGTTATGTTGTGTCATCGTTAATCTTCACAGAACATGTTGATAAAGTTCTTGAGCTCTACAGATAGATGAATTTTAGCTCAAATCCAGACTTGATCACTTACTTGGGGAAAGCTAAATTTCATGTGTAAAGCTCAGTTTCCTCAAATGTAAATGGTGATGATATTAGTATCTATTTTACAGAATTGATGTGAGGATTAAGAAGAAAAGCATTAATTTGCATAGCTTGGTACTTGACATCCTCAATACATATTAAGTGTTGTATTCTTATGTGAATTTGTTTTTCATTACTTCCATCTACTTTTTTAAACTGGTAGTTAATATAAATGAGCTTTTCAAAATCAGTAGAAAAGATAGTGTTTTCTAACATTGACTGCTATATAATTGATTTTGCCATGTTTTGACCTAAAATTAGATTATAATTTTTATTTCAACCCTATCTCCAGATCCCAGAACAATGTCTGGAAAAGGAAGCAGGGAATAGATCTTTTTTGGATGAAAGTATTTGGTTTTGAAATTTTGTTGGCTATTTTTGAACATTTCTCTAAGTAAACCTTTGAATCAATTTAAAAAGTTCTCTGAAGCATTCTGTTGGAATTCTTACTGCAAAACCACTGGATTTATTTGGGGGAAAAAACTGAAATATCTACGAAATTAGATCTTCTCATCCAGAAACATGGTACACTTTTCCATTTAGTAGGGTGTTCTTTTAAGTTATTTTATGAAGCTTTATACTTACCATTATGTGGGACTTGATGAGTTCTTCCTAGGGTCATGTGGTGTATCGTATTGTTTTTTTTTTTTATTCAATGAATTCGTTTTTCAAAATTTTTCAGTTACATTTTCTAATTGGTTATTGTTCTAAACAGAACTGTTGAGTTTTTGTATGCTAATATTTTATCAATCCGATGTACCGATTCTAGTCCTGGTTGTAGTAGTTGTTCAGTTAATTCTCTTAGCTATTCACATCATTTACCAAAGATGGTTGTTTTCTCTTTTTTTTTTTTTTGTTGATATTTTAGTGCCATTTATTCCAAAATTTGGTTGGCTATGGCAATTTTCAAACCTTCTCTGTACTTCAGCACATCCTTGTCTCTACACCAGTCTTCCTACCCTCCCTTTAAAAAAAAAAAAAAAAATATATATATATATATATTTTATTGCCCTTTAGGTTCTGGGGTACATGTGTAGAACATGCAGGATTGTTGCATAGGTACATACATGGCAATGAGATTTGCTGCCTTCTGTCCCTGTCACCTACATCTGGCATTTCTCCCCAGGTTATCCCTCCCCAACTCCCTACTCCCCACTGTCCCCCCACTTCCCCCTCAACAGACCCCAGTGTGTGACGCTCCTCTCCCTGTGTCCATGTATTCTCATTATTCAACACCTGCCTATGAGAGAGAACATGTGGTGTTTGACTTTCTGTTCTTGCATCAGTTTGCTGAGAATGATGGATTCCAGCTTCATCCATGTCCCTAAAAAGGACACAAACTCATCATTTTTTATGGCTGCATAGTATTCCATGGTGTATATGTGTCACATTTTCCTTGTCCAGTCTATCATCAAAGGGCATTTGGGTTGGTTCCATGTCTTTGCTATTGTAAACAGTGCCGCAGTCAACATATGTGTGCGTGTGTCTTTAAAACAGAATGATTTATAATCCTTTGGATATATACACAGTAATGGGATTGCTGGGTCAATGGAATTTTTATTTCTAGGTCCTTGAGGAATTGCCACACTGTCTTCCACAATGGTTGAACTAGTTTACACTCCCACCAACAGTGTAAGAGTGTTCCTATTTCTCCACATCCTCTCAAGCATCTATTATCTCCACATTTTTTAATGACCGCCTTTCTAACTGGCATGAGATGGTGTCTCAATATGGTTTTGATTTACATTTCTCTAATGACCAGTGATGGTGAGCATTTTTTCATATGTTTATTGGCCTCATATATGTCTTCTTTTGAAAAGTATCTTTTCATGTCCTTTGCCCACTTTTAAGTGGGTTTGTTTGTTATTTTCCTGTAAATCTGTTTTAGTTCTTTGTAGATTCTGGTTATTAGCCCTTTGTCAGATGGGTAGATTGCAAAAAATTTTCCCGTTCCGTTGGTTGCCAGTTCACTCTTATGATTGTTGCTGTTGCTGTGCAGAAGCTCTGGAGTTCAATTAGGTCCCATTTGTCTATTTTAGCTTTTGTTGCTAATGGTTTTGGTGTTTTAGTCATGAAGTCCTTGCCTATGCCTATGTCCTGAATGGTTTTGCCTAGGTTTTCTTCTAGGGTTTTTATGGTGTTAGGTCTTATGTTGCAGTCTTTAATCCATCTGGAGTTAATTTTAGTGTAAGATGTCAGGAAAGAGTCCAGTTTCTGCTTTCTGCACATGGCTAGCTAATTTTCCCAGCGCCATTTATTAAACAGGGAATCCTTTCCCCATTGCTTGTTTTTGTGAGGTTTGTCAAAGATCAGATGGTTGTAGATGTGTGGCATTGCCTCTGAGGCCTCTGTTCTGTTCCATTGGTCTATATCTCTGTTTTGGTACCACTACCATGCTCTTTTGATTACTGTAGCCTGGTAGTATAGTTTGAAGTCAGGTAGTGTTATGCCTCCAGCTTTGTTCTTTTTGCTTAGAATTGACTTGGCTATTCGGGCTCTCTTTTAGTTCCATATGAAGTTTAAGGTGGTTTTTTCCAGTTCTGTGAAGAAGGTCATTGGTAGCTTGATGGGGATAGCATTGAATCTATAAATTAGTTTGGGCAGTATGGCCATTTTCACAATATTGATTCTTCCTAACCATGAGCATGGAATGTTTCTCCATCTGTTTGTGTCCTCTCTTATTTCGTTGAGCAGTGGTTTGTAGTTCTCCTTGAAGAGGTCCTTTACATTCTTTGTTAGTTGTATTCCTAGGTATTTTATTCTCTTTGTAGCAATTGTGAATGGCAGTTCATTTTTTATTTGGCTCTCTTTAAGTCTGTTATTGGTGTATAGGAAAGAAAGGTTGCAATTTCTGCACATTAATTTTGTATCCTGAGACTTTGCTGAAGTTGCTTATCAGTTTCAGAAGATTTTGGGCTCAGAGGATGGAGTCTTCTAAATATACAATCATGTTGTCTGCAAATGGAGACAGTTTGACTTCCTCCTTTCCTAATTGAATACCTTTTATTTCTTTTTCTTGCCTGATTGCTCTGGCTTGAGTTTCCAATACTATATTGAATAGGAGTGGTGAGAGAGGGCATCCTTTTCTAGTGCCAGATTTCAAAAGGAATGCTTCCAGTTTTTGCTCATTCAGTATGATATTGGCAGTGGGTTTGTCATAAATAGCTTTTATTATTTTGAGATATATTCCATCAATACCTAGTTTATTGAGAGTTTTTAGCATAAAGGGCTGTTGAATTTTATAGAAGACCTTCTTTGCATTTATTAAGATAATCATGTGGCTTTTGTCTTTGGTTCTGTTTATGTGTTGTATTACGTTTATAGACTTGCATATGTTGAACCAGCCTTGCATTCCCTAATGATGAAGTCTACTTGATCATGATGGATAAACTTTTTGATGTGCTGTTGGAATCAGTTTGCCAGTATTTTATTGAAAGTTCTTGCATTTATGTTCATCATGGCTATTCGCCTGAAGTTTTTTTTTTCTTGTTGAGTCTCTGCCGGGTTTTGGTATCAGGATGGCGTTGGTCTCATAAAATGATTTGGGAAGGATTCCCTCTTTTTGGATTGTTTGGAATAGTTTCAGAATCAGTGGTAGCAGCTCCTCTTTGTATGTATGGTAGAATTCAGCTGTGAACCCATGTGGACCTGGGCTTTTTTTAGTTGGTAGGCTATTAATTGCTGCCTCAACTTCAGCCTTTGTTATTGGTCTCTTCAGGGTTTCAACTTTTTCTTGATTTAGGCTTCTGAGGGTGCATGTGTCCAGGAATTTATCCATTTCTTTCAGGTTTACTGCTTTATATACATAGAGTTGTCTGTAGTGATCTCTGTTGGTAGTTTGTGTTTCAGTAGAATCTGTGGTGATATCCCCTTTACCGTTTTTTGTTGCATCTACTTGATTATTCTCTCTTTTCTTTCTTATTAATCTGGCTAGTCGTCTATTTTGCTGATCTTTTCAAAAAACCAGCTCCTGGATTTACTGATTTTTTTTAATGGTTTTTTTGAGCATTTATTGCTATAAATTTTCCTCTAGACTCTGCTTTAAATGTGTTCCATAGATTCTGGTAAATTGTGTCTTTGTTCTTATTGGTTTCAAAGAACATCTTTATTTCCGCCTTCACTTCATTTTTTATCCAGTGAACATTCAAGAGCCAGTTGTTCATCTTCCATGAAATTGTTTGGTTCTGAGTTAGTTTCTTAATCCTGAGTTCTAATTTGATTGCACTGTGGTCTGAGAGAATGTTTGTTATTATTTCCATTCTGTATTTGCTGAAGAGTGATTTACTTCCAATTATGTGGTCAATTTTAGAGTAGGTGTGATGTGGTGCTGAGAAGAATTTATATTCTGTAGATTTGGGGTGGAGAGTTCTGTAAATGTCTATTAGGATTGCTTGGTGTAGATCTGAGTTCATGTCCTGGATATCCTTGTTAATTTTCTGTGTCGTTGATCTGTCTAATATTGTCAGTGGAGAGTTAAAATCTCCCACTATTATTGTGTGGGAGTCTAAATCTCCTTGAAGGTCATTAAGAACTTGCTTTATAAATCTGGGTGCTCCTGTATTGGGAGCATATATGTTTAGGATTGTTAGCTCTTCTTGTTGCATTGATCCTTTTTCCATTATGTAATGCCCTTCTTTGTCTCTTTTGATCTTTGTTTGTTTAAAGTCTATTTTATCAGAGACTAGGATTGCAACTCCTGCTTTTTTTTTTTTTTTTTTTTTTTTCCTCTCCATTTGCTTGGTAAATCTTCCTCCATCCCTTTATTTTGAGTCTGTGTGTATCCTTGCACATGAGATGGGTTTCCTGGATATAGCACATTGATGGCTTTTGACTTTTTATCCAATTTTCCAGTCTGTGTCTTTTGATTGGGGCATTTAGGCCTTTTACATTTAAGGTTAATATTGCTATGTGTGAATTTGATCCTCTCATTTTGATGCTAGCTGGTTGTTTTGCCCATTAGTTGATGCACTTTCTTTATTGTGTCAATGCTTTTTACCATTTGGTACATTTTTGGAGTGGCTGGTGTGGATTATTCCTTTCTATGTTTAGTGCTTCTTTCAGGAGCTCTTATAAGGTAGGCCTGGTGGTGATGAAATCTCTGAGCAATTGCTTGTTTGTAAAGGTTCTATTTCTCCTTCGCTCATGAAGCTTAGTTTGGCTAGATATGAAATTCTGGGTTGAAAGTTCTTTTCTTTCAGGATGTTGAATATTGGCCCTCACTCTCTTCTGGCTTATAGGGTTTCTGCTGAGAGATCCACTGTGAGTCTCATGGGTTTCCCTTTGTGGGTAACCCAACCTTTCTCTCTGGCTGCCCTTAGTGTTTTCTCCTTCATTTCAACCATGGTGAATCTGATGATTATGGGCCTTGGGGTTGCTCTTTTTGGGGAGTATCTCTGTTGTGTTCTCTGTATTTCCTGGACTTGAATATTGGCCTGCCTTGCTAGGTTGGGAAAGTTCTCCTGGATAATATCCTGAAGAGTGTTTTCCAGCTTGGATTCATTCTCTTCGTCATATTCAGGTACACCTATCAAACGTAGATTAGATCTTTTGACATATTCCCATATTTCTTGGAGGCTCTGTTCATTTGTTTTTACTCTTTTTTTCTCTAATCTTCCATTCTCATTTTATTGCGTTGAGTTGATCTTCAATCTCTGATGTCCTTTCTTCTGCTTGTTTGATTTGGCTATTGAAATTTGTATGTGCTTTGCAAATTTCTCCTGCTGTGTTTTTCAGCTCCATCAATTAATTTATATTCTTCTTTAAGCTGTTTATTCTTGTTAGCATTTTGTCAATCCTTTTTCAGGGTTTATAGTTTCTTCACATTGGGTTAGAACATGTTCTTTTCACTCAGAGAAGTTTTTCATTACCCACCTTCTGAAGCTGTTTCTGTCAATTCATCAGACTCATTCTCCATCCAGCCTTATTCCCTTGCTAGTGAGGAGTTGTGATCCCTTGAAGGAGGAGAGGTGTTCTGGCTTTGTGTGTTTTCATCCTTTTTGTGCTGGTTTCTTCTCATCTTTGTGGATTTATGTACCTGTGGTCTTTGTAGTTGATGACTTTTGGATGGTGTCTCTGAGTGGACGTCCTTTTTGTTGATGACGAAGTTATTTCTGTTTTTTTAGTCTTCCTTGTAACAGTCAGTCCCCTCTGCTGTGGGACTGATGGAAGTACACTCCAGACCCTGCTTGCCTGGGGATCACCTGCGGCAGCTTCAGAACAGTAAGGGTGGCTGCCAGTTTCTTCTTCTGTTATCTTTGTCCCAGAAGGATATCCACCAGCTGTCAGCCTGACCTCTCCTTTATGAGGTGTCTCTTTGGCTACACAGGGATTGGGGAGCTGCCTGACGATACAGTCTTTCCCTTATAGGAGCTCAAGGGCTGAGCTGTGAGTCCATTGTTCTGTTCAGAGCTGCTGGGCAGGTACATTTAAGTCTGCTGCAGTGGAACTCGTAACTCCCTTTTTTTCCCAGGTGCTCTGTCCTGGGAAGGTGGGGCTTTATATTTAAGTTCCTGACATGCTGCTGCCTCTTTTGAGAGATGCCTTGCCCAGTGAGGAGGTAGCCTATTCACAGTCTGCCAGTAGAGGCCTTGCTGAGCTGCCGTGGGCTCTGCCCAGCTTCTGTGTGAACTTCCTTGCAGTTTTGTTTATCAAGGTATAGTTAGAACTACCTTGGTAATGGCTGTCTGCCTCAGTAATGGTAGACTGCCTCTGTAATGGTGGACTGCCTCTGTAATGGTGGACTGCCTCAGTAGTGGTGGACTGCCTCAGTAAATGTGTACTGCCTCAGTAGTGGTGGGCTATGTTGGTCATGGCAGATGCCCTTTCCCCCACAGAGCTGGACCATCCCGGGTCCAGCTGTGCTTGCTGTGAAACTCTCAATCCAGAGAATTTCAGATTGCTGGTCTTTGTGAGGGTGGGACCTGCCAAGCCAGATCACCTGGCTCTCTGTTTCATCCCCCTTTTTTTCAGTTGAATGGGTGACTCTGTCTCCCTGGTGTTCCAGGCACCAGTTGAAATGGCTGTCCAGATTTGTGTGAGTTTTTGTGCAGAGACCTGCTGCACCAGCTGAAATCGGCATGCTGGAGACTCATGGCACTTTTCTGCCTGGGAATCTCCTGTTCTATGGGCATTAAAATCTGTTTGAAAATGCAGTGATCACTCATTATCTGCATTTTCTCTGGGAACTGCACTCCAGAGCTGTTCCTATTTGGCCATCTTGGATCATCCCCCCTTTTCTTCTTTTTCTATATCATTTATATTATTATCAGATATTTTTGCCTACAATGGCAAGAATACTGAATTTTAGTGGTAATAGAGTTCCTTGCACTAAAATCTGGTTTTAATTAGAAGGCTTTTAATTCACAAACACATGTACTACTTGCTGTGAGTTTCTGCATAATATCCTAACATTTAAAGGTGAATTCTTTTTAACATCTCCCTTGATAAGAGTTTTTTGTCAGGGATAGATGTTCAATTTTATCAAGATTTTTCATCACATATTAATACAATTATTATTTTTCTGCCTGTATGTAGTAACCTATTCAAATGCATCACAAGATGTTTAGATATCTAGCAAATCTTGTGTTTCAAAAGATAAATTTTTCTGGGCCATTATGTATTCATTTTACTATAATTAGTTAGATTCATCTCAGTAACATGTAATTTAGGATTTTTACATCTGTCAAGTGAAACTGACCAATAGATGGACGTTTTCTGGTGATATCTTTTTCTGATGTCTTAAAGAAATTTACTGACTGTATTCAATTTACACCACAGTTAAAGAAGCACCCACACACCAAATGAGAAAGAATCAGTGCAAGCATTCTGGCACCCAAAGGCCAGAGTATCTTCTCTCCTCTTAAAGACTACATTAGTTCCTTAGCAAGGGTTGCTAACCAGTCTGAGTTGGATGAAATGAAAGAAATTGAATTCAGACTATGCATAGGAACAATGGTAATCGAGATTCAGGAGATTATCAAAAGCCAATCCAAGGAATATAAGAATCACATCCACAAAAAAAAAAAAAAAAAAAAAAAAAAAAAAAAAAAAAAAAAA
>PVKV010002214.1:42728-118289 GCA_004027835.1 Alouatta palliata | reverse complement strand
AAAAATAACAAAAAAGATGAAGAAAAATAAATGAAACCTCTGAGAAATATGACATTATGTAAAGAGACCAAATCTGTAACTTATTTGTGTCCCTGAAAGAGATAGAGAGAAAGCAAACAAATTGAAAAATAAATTTCAGGGTATCATCCATGAAAACCTTCCCAGTCTTGCTAGAGAGGTCAACATTCAAGATCAGGACATCCAGAAAACTCCTGCAAGATTCTAAACAATAAGATCACCCCCAAGACAATAACCATCAGATTCTCCAAGGTCAAAATAAAATTAAAAATGCTAAAGAACATTTAATAGCTAGAAGGAAAGGACAGGTCATCACAAAGGCAAACACATCAGGACCTTCCTCCTGTAGCAGAAACCTTGCAAGTCAGAAGAGACTGTGGGCCAATATTGAATAGTCTTAAAGAAAAGAGCTTTCAACCTAGAATTTCATATCCAGACAAATTAAGCTTCATAAAGGAAAAAGAAATAAGATCCTTTTTAGACAAGCTTTTGCAGACAGAATTTATTGCCCCATGTGATCTGCCTTTGAAGAGCTCCTGAAAGGAGCACTAAATATAGAAAGGAATGACCATTACCAGCCATTACAAAAACACACTTAAGTACACAGATCAGTGGCACTATAAAGCAGCCACACAAACAATTATAATATTGCATAATAACCTTCTAAGAACATGATGACAGGATCAAATCCTATTTCAATACTAAACTTGGATGTAAATGGGCTAAATGCCTCAATTAAAAGTCACAGAGTAGCAAGCTGGCTGAAGAAGCAGGGCTACATATTATGCTGTCTTCAAGAGACCCACATCACATACAATAACATCTATAGGCTCAAAATAAAAGGATAGAGAAAAATCTGCCAAGCAAATGGAAAACAGAAAAAAAGCAGCAGTTGCAATTCTAATTTCAGACAAAATAGACATTAAACCAACATGGAACAAAAAGGATAAAGAAAGGCATTAATATTAAAGAGTTAAATTCAATAAGAAGACCTAACTATACTAGATATGTATTCACTTAACACAGGAGGACCCAGATTCATATACCAAGTTCTTAGAGACCTATGAAGAGACTTAGGTTCCCACACAATAATAGTGAAAAACTTCAACACTCCACTGAGTATTAGCTCATTAAGGCAGAAAATTAACAAAGATATTCAGAACCTGAACTCAACCCTTGATCAAATAGATCTAATAGATATCTACAGAACTCTCCATCCAAACACAACAGAATATGTGGTATTCTCATTGCCACATGTCACACACTCTAAAATTGACCACACAATTGCATGTGAAACAATCCTCAGCAAATTACAAAAAAATTAAAATCATACCAGTGACAGTCTTGGATCACAATGCCATAAAAATATAATTAAATATAAAGAAAATCACTTAAAAACATACAGTTACATGGAAATTAAACAATCTGCTTCTAAATGACTTTTGGGTCAATAATGAAATTAAGGCAGAAATCAAGAATTTCTTTGAAATTAATGAAAACAAAGGTACAAAATACTAGCATCCCTTGGACACAACTTAGGCAGTTTTAAGAGGGAAATTAAAATATAGAAATTAAAAAGTTAAAAATATCTTAAATTAACAATGTAACATCACAACTAGAAAACTAGAGAAGAGCAAACCAAACTCCAAAGTTAGCAGAAGACAACCAACCAGAATTAGAGCTGAACTGAAGGAGATTGAGACATGAACAACCATATGAAAGATCAATGAATGCAGGAGTTGGTTCTTTGAAAAAATTTATGAGATAGAGCACTAGCTAGGCTAAAAAAGAAGGAAAGAAGATCCAAATAAACACAATTAGAAATGACAAAGGTGATATTATTACTGACTTCACAGAAATACAGATCACTATCAGAGACTACTTTGAAACCTCTATGCACATGAACTAGAAAATCTAGAAAAGATGGACAAATTCCTGGGTGAATACATCCTACTAAGACTAAACCAAGATGTAATTGAATCCCCGAACCAACCAATAATAAGCTCCATAATTGAATTAGTAATAAATAGCCTATTAACAACAACAACAAAAATCCCATGATCAGACAGATTCATTGCCAACTTCTACCATATGTACAAAGAAGAGCCGATACCATTCCTGTTGAAAGTATTCTAAAAAATTAAGGAAAAGGTACTCTTCCCCAGCTTTTTCTGTGAGGCCAGCATTGTCCTGATATCAAAACCTGACAGAGAGACACAACAAAAAAGTGAAAACTTCAAACCAGTATCCTTGATGAACATATAGCTGCAAAAGTCCTCAACAAAATACTAGCAAACCAAATCCAGCAGCACATCAAAAAGTTAATCCACTACAATCAAGCAGGCTTTATCTCTGAAATATAAGATTGGGACAAATACAAATCAATAAATGTGGCTCATCATATAAACAGAAGTAAGTTTGAAAACTACATGATTATCTCAATAGGTACAGAAAATGCTTTTAATAATATTTAACATGGCTTTATGTTAAGAACTCTCAATAAACTAGTCACTGAAGGAACATATTTCAAAATAATGAGCCATCTATCACAAACCCACAGCCAATAGCACAGTGAATGGGAAAAAGCTGGAAACAGGCACCAAGACAAGGTTGCTCTTTCTCCTCACTTCTAGTCAGTAATTTCAGAAGTTCTGGCCAGAGCAATCAGGCAAGAAAAATAAAATAAAGGGCACCCAGATAGCAAGAGAGGAAATCAAACTATTCCTGTTTGCAGATGATATGCTTCTATTTCTAGAAAACCCTATAGTCTCTGTAAAAAAGCTCCTTTGGCTAATTACTTCAGCAAAGTTTCAGGATACAAAATCAATATACAAAATTAATGGCATTCCTACCAACAATATCCAAGCCAAAAGCCAAATCAGAAACAGAATCCCATTCACGGTTGCCACACAAAGATTAAAGTATCTAGGAATACAGCTTACTAGGGATGTGAAAGAGCTCTAAGAAATCAAAGATGACACAAACAAGTGGAAAAACATTTTATGCTCAAGGATAAGAGGAATTAATACAATTAAAATGGCCACACTGCCTTCCCAAAGATATTTACAGATTAAATGCTATTTCTATCAAACTTCCAATATTCCATACTGAACTAGAAAAAAATCATTTTAAAATTCCTGTGGAAACAAATAAAAGCCCAAATAGTCAGGGCAATACTACACAAAAGGACAAAGCTGGAAACATCATATTATCTAACTTCAAATTACACTACAGGGCTACAGTAACCAAAACAGTATGCTATTGGCACAAAAACATAGACCAAGGGAGAAGAGTAGCCCAGAAATAATGCTGCACACCTCCAGCCGTCTGGTCTTTAACAAAGCTTATAAAACAAGTAATGGGAAAGGACTCTGCATTTAATAAATGGTGCTGGGATAGCTGGCTAGCCATATGCAGAAGATTGAAGCTGGACCTTTTCTTTACACTGTATTAAAAAAAATCAAAATGAATTAAAGACTTAAATGTAAAACCCCAAACCATGAAAACCCTGGAATATAACTTAGAAAAAATCATTCTGGACATAGGAACGGGCAAAGATTTCGAAGATGCCAAAAGCTATTCCAACAAAAGTGAAAATTGACACATGAGACCTAATTAAATCAAAGAGTTCTGTACAGCAAAAGGAACTATCAACATAGTAAACAGACAAGCTACAGAAAGGGAGAAAGTATTTGCAAACTATGCTTCTCACAAAGATCAAATATTCAGAATCTGTAAGGAACTTACATTACAAACAAAAAACAAACCCCATTAAAAAGTGGGCAAAGGACATGAACAAACACTTTTCAATAGAATATATACATTCAGCCAACTTGCATATGAAAAAAAGGTCAATATCATTAATCATTAGAGAAATGCAAATCAAAACCATATTAGATGTCATCTTACACAGTCAGAGTGGCTATTATTTTAAAAAATCAAACAACAGATGCTGACAGTCTGCAGAGAAAATGAAATGTATATACACTGCTGATGGGAGTGTAAATTAGTTCAGCCATTGTGGAAAGCAGTATAATTATTCCTGAAAGAACTAAAAATAGAATTATCATTTGACTTAGCAGTCCCATTATTCCATATAAACCCAAAGGAATATAAATTATTCTATCATAAAGACACATGTACACATATACTTATTTTAGCACTATTCACAATAGCAAAGACATGCAATTAATCTAAATGCCCATAAACAATAGACTGGATAAAGAACATGTGGGACATATACACCGTGGAATACTATGCAGCCATAAAAAAGAATGAGATCATGTCCTTTGCAGCAACATGGATGGAACTGGAGGCCATTATCTCTAGCAAACTAATGCAGGAACAGAAAATCAGATACTGTATGTTCTCAATTACAAGTGGGAGCTAAATAATGAGAACATCTGGTCACAAAGAGGGGAACAACACACATTCAGGCCTACTAGACGGTGGAAGGTGGGAGGAAGCAAAGGATTTTTAAAAATGACTATTGATTACTGTGCTTATACCTGGGTGATGGAATAATCTGTAGTCCAAACCTCTATGACAGGAGTTTCCCTATGTAACAAGCCTGCACAGGTATCTGTAAACCTAAAATGAAATGAAATAAAAAGCAGTTCCCCTTCCTGCAGCTAGCAAGTTAAGTTTTGTTAAATAGCTAAACAAACAAACAGAAAACTCATCATTAATGGGTAGCTGGGAGTTCTTTTCTTTTAGAACCCACTTTCTATTTCTTCACAACATCCTCAATATTCTTTTATTCCTTTCCCCAGAATCTAAGCATCATTTGGGGAGTACAAAGGTGTTATCATATATTAAAATTTTATTAAGTACGTGTTTTAGAATGAAATAGTTACAGGGTAAATATTTATTTTTATAATATCAACTAGTTTTTACAACCATTTTAATGCATAATTATGCTAATATAGTCTATATATTCTCTCTGTGTACATCTCTATAGCTCTATCTTTATATCTAATCGAGGATTTCATCCAAAAATTTGAAAAGTAGGAAGAAGATCAGCAAAAAGGAGAATGGGAAGGAAGAAAACTTTCACCCTCTGATGCTTACCAACTTTTGATGTACTTCATTTTTTGATTGCTAATGAGGTTTACATCTCACAGCATTGTGAATTTGCTGTATGTCTTCTTGAATCTCAATCTTTTTTTCCCTTTATGTCATTCAACACTATATTTTTAGAGTTTTCTTAGTATTGTGTATATTTTATCAATGTAAAATTCCTCTTATACAGTTTTTCAAGCTTTTTACCTGGTATGCTATTTTTCTGGTACTGTTTATTTTAATGAGTATGTCATAGTCATATTTATATTGGATAATTTTATATATCCTGGTAATTGTTTTGATTTCTATTTGTACTTTTTTGGTGTTTATCCTTTGCTATTTTTTTAGGGCAGTGATTGAATTTGTTATTTTATTTCTTCTTGTTGGATGGCAGTCTTATATTTTCTTTATTTTTATAATGGTTATTCTTACATCCTGAACCATATTTTTACACTTATATTTTTCTATTAAAGTCTAAATAGAACAAATGTATATAGCTTCTCCCAAAGACCGAAGATGTTATGTATTTCCATTTCTCTCTTTTTGGCTTCCCCAACTCCACCACAGCTAACTCCCTCAATAAGATCAGCTGGAATTAGTCTATTACATTTTAAAATCTATACATTTTAGATTTATGTTTATTTAGTCTTAACTATTATATTTCAGACTGTTTCTTTTATCTCACATCTTCATTTTCTAAATGTTTACGTGCTTCCAAAGTGTCTTTATTTTTCTAGCTTTATTGAGGTATGATTTATAAATACTGTATCTCTCTAAGATGTACAACGTGATGGTTTGCTATGTGTACACACTGTAAAATGATTATCACAACCAACTTAATTAACACATCATTACCTCACGTGATTATCATTTTGTGTGTGTGGTACAAACACTTAAGATTTACTTTCTTAACAAATTTAAAGTGAATGCTACAATATTATTGATAACATACATCATACTGTACATTAGAGTGTCAGATATGATTCATTTTATCATGGAAAGTTTGTATGCCTTGACTGTTTTCTCCCCATTTTCTCCATCCCACATTCCCTGGCATCCACCATTCTAATCTCTGTTTCTGTGGGAGCAACTGTTTTAAATTCCTCATATAAGTCATATAACACAGTATTTAGCTTTCTATGTCTGGGTTATTTCACTTAGCGTAATGTCTTCCAGGTTCATCTGTATTGTTGCAAATGGCAGAATTTTTTTCTCCTTATGGCTGTATAACGTTTCATTGTGTGTGTATGTGTATGTGTAGACACACACCCCTTCCATCATATATTTTTTATCCATTCATCTGTCGGTAGACACTTAGGGTGTTTCCGTATCTTGGCTATTATTAATAATACTGCACTAAACAAGAGAGTACAGATATCTCTTCAAGATACTGATTTCATATTTGTTGGATATATACCAAGCAATGAGATTGTTAGATCATGTGGTAGTTGTATTTTTAATTGTTTTAGGAACTTTGTACTGTTTTCCATAAGACTGTACCAATTTACATTTCTAGCAATAGCGTACAAGGGTTTCCTTTTCTCTACAACCTCACCAAAACTTACCATCTTTCATCTTTTGGGTAACAGCCGTTCTAATAGGCAGGAGGTGATATCTTATTATGGTTTTCATTTTCATTTGTATTTTCCTAATGATTGGTAATGTTGAGTGTCTTTTTATATCTTTTGTATACCTTTTTGGGGAAAATGTCTGTTTAGGTCATTTCCCCATGTTTTACTTGGGTTATCTGGCTTGTTTTTTGTCCTTGTTGTTGCTATTGATTTATATGAGTTTCTTACGTATTTTAGATATTAACATTTTATCATATGTATGGCGGCTTAGTCTGTTTTGTGCTCCTATGACAGAATACCATCAACTGGGTAATTTATAATGAACAGGAATGTACTGACTTACAGTTTTGAAGGCTGAGAAGTTCAACATCAAGGGACGTGCATCTATTAGGCCCTTCCTGCCGCATCATAACGTGGTGGAAGGCGTCACATGGCAGAAAGACAAAGAAAGGGCAAGAAAGAGACAATAGTGTGCTGAACTTGTGCTTTTTTATAAAGAACCCACTTTAGGTTCTTTACCACAGGTCTCACCTTCCAACACTTCTACATTGGGGATCGCGTTTCAAACATGTAAGCTTTGAAGAACACATTCGGACAATAGCATATGATTTGCAAATATTTTCTCCCATTCCATAGGTGGTCTTTTCATTTTATTATTGGTTTTTGTTGCTCTGCAGAAACTTTCGTTTGATGTAGCCACAATTGTTTAAATTTTGCTTTTGTTTTCTGTGCTTTTGGTGTTATATCCAAAAAGTCTTTGCATAGGTCAGTGTCAATAAGCTTTTCCCCAATGTCTTCTAGGAATTTTACGGTTTTAAGTCTTACATTTAAATCTTTAATCTGTATCATTAGGTTTTGTATGTAGTGCATGATTAGAGTCCAATATCATATCTTTGCATGTAGATATCCAATTTTCCCACTTATTGAAGAGTTTTCCTTTTTGCAAGGTGTAATCTTGTTGCCCTTGTCAAAGACTGCCTGACTGAATATACCAGGATTTATATCTAGGCTCTCTATTCTAGTCCATTGGTCTATATGTCTGCCTTTTTTCTTTGTGAGATAGAGTCTTGCTCTGTTGCTCAGGCAAGAGTGCAGTGGTGTGATATCAGCTTACTGCAATCTCCTCATTCCAGGTTCAAGCAATTCTCCTGCCTCAGCCTCCCAAGTAGCTTGGATTACAGGTGTGCACCACCATGCTTGGGTAATTTTTTTTTTTTTTTTTAAGTAGATACAGGGTTTCACCATGTTGATCAGGCTGGTCTCAAACTCCTGGACTCAAGTTATCTGCCTGCCTTGGCCTCCTAAAGTGCTGGGATTATAGATGTGAACCACCACTCCCAGCCTATGTGTCTTTTATACCACTGTCATACTGTTTTGATTACTATAGCTTTGTAGCATCATTTTAAATCAGGAAATGTGGTGTCTCCAGGTTCTTCCTTCTTTATGAAAATTTCTTTGGCTAGTTGAGACCTTTTGTGGTTTCATATAAATTTTAGGATTTTTTTCTATTTGTGTGAAATATGCCATTGGAATTTTGATAAGGGCTACACTGAATTTGTAGATTGCTTTGAGTACTATGGACATTTCATCAATATTTCCAGTATTTAAACATGGAATAAATTTCCATTTATTTGAATTTTCTTCAGATTCTTTCCTCAATGTCTTACAGTTTTTGATGTACAGATCTTTCACCTCCATGATTAAATTTATTTTTAAGTATTTAATTGATTTTGATGCTATTGTAAAAGGGATTGTTTTAACTACTTTTTCAAATAGTTCATTGTTTGTGTAAGAAACACATGTGATTATTGTTTGTTGATGTGCTTCCTGCTACTTTACTGAACTGATTTATTCTAATTTATTCCTGCTACTTTCTACTGAACTAAAATAGAAGTTTTTAGAGAAGTGTTTAGAGTTTTCTATGTCTAAATCATGTCATCTGTAAGTAAAGACAATTTAACTTTTTCCTTTCTGATTTGGATTTTTTTTTTCCTCTTGCTTAATTGCTCTGGGTGGAACAGTACTCTGTTGAATAGAAGTAGTGAAAGCAGGAATCCTTGTCTAGTTTCTGATTTTAGAGAAAACATTTTTTAATTTTCACTTATTTATTATGATGTTAGCTGTAAGCTTGTCATATATAGCCTTTATTATGTTGAGGTACATTCCTTCTATACTGAATTTGTTGAGTTTTTATCAAAAGGATATTAATTTTTTTCAAATGCACTTTGTGAAGTTATTGAAATGATCATGTGATTTTTATTCTCCACTTTGATAATGTGGACTATTATATTTATTGATTTCTGTCCAACCATCCTTGCATTCAAGAGACAAAGCGCATTTGTTCATGATATGTGATTCTTTCAATGTGTTACTGAATTTGGTTTGCTAACATCTTGTTGAGGATTTTTGCACCTATGTTCATCAGGGATATTGGCCAGTAATTTTGTTATCTTTTAGTGTCTTTATTCGGCTTTGGTATTATAGTAATACTGACCTCATAAAATGTATTTCAAAGTATTCCTTTATCTTCAATTTTTTGGAAAAATTTGAGAGGGATTGGCATTAATTTGTTTTCAATGCTTGGTAAAATTCACCACTAAAGCCATCTGGTCCTGGGCTCTTGTTTAATGAGAAACTTTTAATTATAAATTCAATCTTCTTACTCATTATTGTTGTGTTCAGATTTTCTGTTTCTTCATGACTCAATTTTTGTAAGTTGTATGTTTCTAGGAATTTATTCATTTCTTCTAGGTGATAAAATTTGTTGGTATATAATTGTTCATAGTGATCTCTTAGCATCCTTTGTATTTCTGTGGCATCAGCTGTAATATCTTATCTTTCATTTTTTATTTATTTGAGTTCTCTCTCTCTCTCATTTTTTGATGTGTCTAGCTCAAGTTTTGTCCATTTGTTTATCTTTTCAGAAAACAAACTCTTAATTTTGTTGATCATTTCTGTTGTATTTAGGATTGTGATCTTTTCCTAATGAACTAGTCATTTTATAATTATATAATGTCCCTCTTTATCTTTTTTAAGTGCTGTTGTTTTAAAATTTATTTTGTATAATATAAAAATAAGCTTCTCATGCTTCCTTTTGGTGTCCATTTGCATGGAATAGCTTTTTTCACCTGTTTTCCCTAGGTTTATGTGAGTCCTTATGAGTTAGGTAGTCTCCTGAAGACAGGAGAAGCTTGGTTGGTGAATTTTTATCCATTCTGCCATTCTGTATCTTTTAAGTGGAGCATTTAAGTAATTTATATTCAATGTTAATATTGAGATGTAAGGTATATATGAATATTCTATTCATCATGCTATTTGTTGCCTAAATATCTTTTGTTTTTTTCACTGTGTCAGTGTTATATATGTCCTATGAGATTTATTCTTTAAGGAGATTCTTTTTTGGTGTATTTCAAAGATTTGCTTTAAGATTTAGAGTTCCTTTGAACAGTTATTGTATTGCTAGCTTGGTAGTGGCAAATTCTCTCAGCCTTTGTCTGGAAAAGGCCGTATCGTTTCATTTGTGGAGCTTAGTTTCACTGGATACAAAATTCTTGGCTGATAATTGTTGTTTAAGAAGGCTAAAAATAGGACCTTAATTTATTCTAGTTTGTAGGGTGTCTGTTGAGAAATCTGCTGTTAATCTGATAGGGTTTCCTTTACAGGTTGTCTGATGCTTTTGTCTCACAGCTCTCAAGATTCTTTCCTTTGTCTTGACTTTAGATAACCTGATGACTGTGTACTTTGGTAATGATCTATTTGTGACAAAGTTTCCAGGTGTTCTTTGAGCTTTTTGTATTTGTATGCCTAGATCTCTAGCAGGGCCAGGGAAGTTTTCCTCAATTATTCCCTGAAGTATATTTTTCAAACTTTTAGATTTATCTTCTTCCTTGGGAATATTAATTATTCTTAGGTTTGGACATTTAACATAATTCCAAATATCTTGGAGGCTTCGTTCATTTTTTTAAAGTTTTATTTTCTTTATCTTTGATAGATTGGGTTAATTCAATAGCCTTGTCTTTAAGTTCTAAGGTTCTTTCTTTTTGTTTAATTCTATTGCTGAGACTTTCTAGTCCATTTTGCATTTCTCTAAATGTGTCCTTTGTTTACAAAAGTTGTGACTGTTTTTAATTTATGCTATCTATTTCACACAAACATTTTTCTTTCATATGCTGTATCATGTTTTTTATTTCTTTAAGTTGGACCTCACCTTTCTCTGGTTCCTCCTTAATAATCAACCTTCTAAATTCTTTTTCTGACAAGTCAGAAATTTTATCTTGGTTTTAATAAATTGCTGATGAGCTGTTATGATCTTTTGGGGTTGTTAAAGAAACTCATCTTGTCATATTACCAGAACTGCTTTTCTGGTTCCTTCTCGTTTGGGTAGACTATGTCAGAGGGAAAATCAGGATTCAAGGGCTGCCTTTCAGATTCTTTTTTCCCTCAGGGCTCTCCCTTTATGTGATATTATCCCCCCTTCCTGAGAAGTAATGTGGCTTCCTGAAAGCTGAAGTGTAGTGAATGTTTTTGCTTTTCTGGGTCTAGTCACCCAGCAGAGCTACCAGGCTCTGGCCTGGTACTAGAGAGTGTCTGAAAAGGGTCCTTGGATGTGATCTGTCTTCAGGTTTTGAAGCTGTGGATACCATCACCTACTCCAGCAGGGCTAGCAGGGGAGTGAAGTAAATTTTGTGAGGGTCTTCGGTTGTGTTTTTGTTTAGTGTGCTGGTTTTGTGTTTGTTGGCTTCCAGCCAGGAGATGGTAGTACTTTCAAGAATACATCAGCTGTGATCATATAATGAGAATGCAAACTTGCCATAGGGACACCTGGTTGGTTAAATATTCAGGTTTCTCAAGCAGTGGGCAGGGCCATAGAGGTCCCAAGAGACTATCAGGGCAGATAGAGAAAGACCACCAGGTGGAGCAGGGATAAACATGTCTGCTCTCAGCCCTTCCTTGAGAAAGGCTTGCTGTGGCTACTGTGGAGGATGGGGGTATGGTTCTCAGATCAACAGAGTTATATTCCCAGGGAGATTATGGCTACATCAGCTTAGTGATACAGGTCACCAGGGAAATGGGGGAAAGCCAGCAGTTACAAGCCTCACCTGGCTCCCATGCAGCTCACAGTCCCAAGGGCTGGTCTTACTCTCATTGTGCCCCCACAACAGCACTGAGTATATTTCCAGACAGCCAGTGACCAGGGCTGAGAACTTGCCCCAGACCGTGAGCCTCCCCTGTTGAGAAAAAAAGCAGACTCACAGTTTTTTGGCATCTTCAGGGACCCTGCAGCTGTGATTCAGTTCCTTCAAGGGGTCCATGGATTCTCTCAGCTTTGCTGGTATGTTTCTCCAGTAGTTATTGGAGCAGAATTCATGATGTGAGTCTTCACATGCTGCTCTGTTTGTCTGAGCAGGAGCTGCAAGCTAGTTCATGCCTCCTATCCACATCTGACCCATCATTAAAAATAGTCGTAGCAACAAGCCAACCATAATCAACTAGCCAAGCAAGACATAACAGCTGCTATGCTCCAGAAGAAAAGTCCCCAAGCTGATGTACAACCACAACTAAATTTTGATCTCTAAGCCTATGCACAAGTGTCTTTGTGCACTCTCAAAGTTTAAGAAAAAAATTTCTAAAAGCAGAGTTCAACAAAGGTCTTTAATAAATGTTTAACAAAGGCCTCAGAAGCCATTTGTTGAGTTTCAATCAGTTAACCCAAGCAATTAAAAGAGAAATTAGTCATGCCCAAACCGCTGATATCTTATTGTTGCAGTTAGCTTATAGAAACAATAATCTGGATTGCCAGCAAGCGACGTAGTCAATCAGAAGAAAAGCACAAAGAACTAACACAAGCACGTCAACTGGTAAAGACTAAAACACACAAAGCCAGAGTATTAGCTATAGCATTAAAGACTTTGAACTCTCATAATACATGTATTTGTTCATTTGGAGGTATCCCATATGTCCCCTATGCTTTCTTTGTTCTTTTTCTCTCATTCTTCTTCTTCGTTTTGTTTGTTTGTTCTTCTGTCTGGTTAATTTTAAATGACTGTATTCAAGTTTACTGATTCTTTTCTCTGTACAATGGAGTCTGCTGTTGAAGCTCTCTATTGCATTTTGTTTTCAGTTCTGCCATTGCAATTTTTTAGCTCCTGGATTTTTGTTTTGCTTTTTTTTATGGTTTTAATTTTTTGTATTAATCTTCTTGTTTATGTTCTGTTTTCCTGATTGCATTTAGTTGTTTATTTGTGTTCTCTTATATTTCATTGAACTTCTTTAAGATGATTATTTTCCATACTTTGTCAGGCAATTTGTAGACTCTATTTCTTTGGGAGTGGTTGCTGGAGCTCTGTTAGTTTCCTTGGTAGTGTGTTTGCTTTATTCTTTATCATTTTTGTAGATTCACATCAGTGCGTATGCCTTTGAAGGAGCAAACTCCTCTTCCAGTCTTTAAAAACCGGTTTTAGCAGGTAAAGACCTCCTGCTGGAAGTCCCTGGGCTGATGGATTGCCTCTGGAATTATAGTCAACTGGAGTTGGAGCCAGGTTATGTGCTTGCTGCTATTTTTTTACTGGGGACTATGGTTGAATGGCCTGTTGCCAGAGTTTCAAGTGAGTATGGATCCTGTCTAGGTCCTGGGCAGAGGATATTGCCTTCAGGACCTTGGTCAATAGGGCTGGCACTGGTACAAGGATATGCTTTGAGGTCCACAATTGGATTCACATGTAGCAGAGCTGTTACCAAGTGTGTAGATGAGTATGATTTCTGCTGGGTCCTGTCAGGTCACTGTATGCATCTATGGGTGGGTAGGACTACCCTGAAACAGTGGCTGAGTATAGTTGCAGCTGGTCACAGGGCTGTCTCAGGATCTACAGTTGATTTGAGGTTGGTGGATCTAGATTCTGGAGTATGGATAGGCATGTCACCTGGAGGGTCCTTGGGTAGGTAGGACTGTTCCTGGGCCACAGCTAAGAGGGGCTAAAATGGAATTACCAGAGTCACTTCAGGAGACAAACTGAATAAAGATCTTCAAGCCTGTCTCCAGGGACACAGATGGGTTTATCTCCTGCCTGGTCTCTGGCCAGGAAGTACTGCTCATTGACTGTGGTCAAGAGAGTCTGCAGCCAAGTTACTAGGACACTTCATTATCTGCAATAGGACTGAGGTCAGTGGGCCTGCCTTTGAGGGTTTGGTAAGGCATATCTCCTGGCTGAATCCCATTAGAACCTAGATACATCTACAAGAACTGAGTATTAAGTGTGAATGTCTGGGGAACCAATGACAAATCCGGTGGATGCCATCCTGTACATATTTTCCTTCTGTGTGAGACATAAATGGTACATAGCTTGAGCATTATTTAACTCAGCAAGACACATCTAACTCAATAGGATACATACTAGTAAATCTGTAATTGATTGTGCCCATTCAAAACTTTTGATGTCATAGCCTGAGCATCAATTGTAAAACTTATCTTCACCTTAGTAGCTAGACTAATTCCCCCTGGAAACGTTTAGAATTTTCTTTCTATGCTATTGTAAAGTTTTAGAATAGCAATGTCCAATTATGCATACTTTCTCATTACTGTTGCTTGCAATTGGTGGATCTTTTCAGTGTGAATAATTTTATCTTTTTAACAATGATCTTCTATATTTTTTTTTTGTTTGGGAAACTATCTTTTATAATTTCTTTATTTTCTACTATTTTCTTCATATTTCTCTGATTTCTATAGAAAGATATTGAAAGTTCTGTATTTATTCTCCATGTCACTTAACTTTTAATTGTATTTTCCATCAGTAGCTGGTGCTGTTGATGCTCCAACCAGTTTCTAATTATCACTTTGAGAATATCCTCCAAATGCTATTTGCATTACTGCCAAAAGTTGACACCTCCAACTTTCCTTGGAGAGCTTTCCTTGGACACTTGGAGCTGCTTTTCTTGGGAGATGAACAGTCGTTAATGACAAACCAAGGTAGGGATATAAAAGCCGAGGTCTTTTGCCTCAAGTTGAGACAAACTTCTAGGGTAATTTGCCTTTCAGAATGCTCCATAAAATAGATTGAGACTAGACATCATTTGAAATCACAATTTTGCTTGACTTTTTCTTTTATTTTCTGTTTCCTTTCTTGCTTACAAGTTCTCTTTTTCATGGGGAGGTGGTCCTTAATAAAGTACTTTTATATAAATCCTTGTCTCAGGTTCTATTTCTATATAATCCCATGGTCTCTTTATCTTGTTGCACTCCATTTCTGGAGAATTTCTTAGTTTTATCAATCAGCTCACTAGATTTATCTTTGGTTATGACTGCTTAATAATTTAGCCCAACTATAAATTTTTATTTTGCTAATTAAAATTTTAATTAATAAAAATTGTCCCCAAATATTTATGAGTTAAATGATATCACATCTTGGATTTATTTAAAATAAACAAGAGTAGAAGTAGAAGGGTAAGTGGGGGTAATGATGAAATATGATGAGTCATAAGATGCTAATCATTGAAGGTATGTGAGAGGTACAGGAACATTGATTATATTATACTTTTTGTTTTTCTTTTCTCTCTCTCTTTCTCTCTCTCCCTCTTTTCTTGCTTTTTTGACAGAATCTTGCTCTGTTGCCCAGGCTGCAGTGCAGTAGCATGATCTCAGCTCACTGCAACCTCCGTCTCCCAGGTTCAAGTGATCCTTCTGCCTCAGCTCCCCTAGAAGCTGGGATTACAGGCACATGTCACCATGTCTGGCTAATTTTTATATTTTCAGTAGAGATGTTGTTTCATCATGTTGGCCTGGCTGGTCTCAATTTCCTGTGATCCCCCACCTCTCCCAAAGTGCTGGGATTATAGGTGTGAACTGCTGCACCTGGCCTATATTGTACTTTCTTTTATTAAATATGTTTAACATTTTTGGTAATAAAATCTTGTTTTAAAATTGTTGGTTAATTTTTATTATTTGTGAATATTGTCCTGACTTTTTCCAAGATTATTAAGGATGATTATGCCCAATTGACATTGTTTGCCCTGTTGTCTTTTTGAGGGTTTTAAAATGTTACTTCTTTTAGTTTATTTTTTATTTGGTTTTGCTTCGACATCCTTCTTTCTCATTCATGGTGCTAATATTTCTCAAATAGGAATATTGAAATTTGCCGCTTAAAAATTTTTCTGGTCATCTTTGAATATGAGAATCCCTGTTCATTGGCCTCTTATGCTTATAGCACCTTGTGTCAGATGACTGAGTGAATGAATGTTAGTGCTTATGCTATGCAGTGGTCCGAGTTTATTAGCAGTATACAGGTATTCCTCATCTCTCTTGTGACACTTGCCTGTCTGGATTACTGGTCTGCCTCTCTGACTGTAGTGTTACCACTCTGTGCTATATTTTATATATAAAAATGTAAATACAGGGTTTTTTTGGAAGGTGATTTGGGGTAGAGATTGGTATCGTAGTAGTCCATTTTCATACACTGTAAAGAACTGCCTAAGCCTAGATAATTCATACAGTAAAGAGGTTTAATTGACTCACAGTTCAGCATGGCTGGGGAGGCCTCAGGAAACTCACAATCATGGTAGAAGGTGTAGAGGAAGCAAGGCACATTCTTCACAAGGCAGCAGGAAGGAGGAGTGCTTAGTGAAGGGGGAAGAGCCCCTTATAAAACCATCAGATCTTATGAGAACTCACTATCATGAGAATAGCATGGGGGAAACTGCCCTGTGATCTAATTACCTCTGCCTCTGCTTTGACAGGTGGAGATTATGGGGATTCAAAATGAGATTTGGGTGTGGACACAGAGCCTAAACATATTATCCTGCCCCAGCCCCTCCCAAATCTCATGTCCCTTTCACGTTTCAAAACCAGGCATGCCTTCCTAATAGTCTCCCAAAGTCTTAATTCATTCCAGCATTAACCCAAAAATCCAAGTCCGAAGTCTCCTCTGAGACAAGGCAAGTCCCTTCTGCCTATGAGCCTGTAAAATTAAAAGCAAGTTAGTTACTTCCTGCATACAATGAGAGTATAGCCATTGGTTAAATACATCCATTCCAAATGGAAGAAATTTTCCTAAACAAACAGGCTATAGGCACAATGCCAGTCAGAAATCCAGTGAGGCAGTTGAATCTTAAAGCTCCAAAATGATCTCCTTTGACTCCATGTCTCATGTCAGTCAAGCTGATGCAAGAGGTGGGCTTCTACCTCTTGACGTTGGGCAGCTCTGCCTCTGTGGCTTGCAGGGTAGAGTCCCCTCCTGGCTGCTTTTACAGGCTGGTGTTGAGTGTCTGTGGCTTTTCCAGGTGCATGGTGCATGCTGTTGCTAGATCCACGATTCTGGGGTCTGAAGGATGATGGCCCTCTTCTCACAGCCATACTAGGAAGTGCTCCACTGAAGAATCTGTGTGGGGGATCTGACCCCACATTTCCCTTCTGCACTGCCTCAGCAGAGGTTCTTTATGAGAGCTCTGCCCCTGCAACAAAATTCTGCCTGGACATCCAGGCATTTTCGTATGTCCTCTGAAATCTAGGCAGTGCTTACCAAACCTCAAATCTTGACGTCTGTGAACCCTGGACCCAATACAATGTGTAAGTCACCACTGCTTGAGGCTCGTACCCTTGGAAGCAATGGCCTGAGTTCTATATTGGCTCCTTCTAGCCACTGTTCAGATGCAGGGCACCAAGTCCCAACACTACACAAGTCAACAAGGCCCTGAGCCTGGCCCATGATACCATTTTTTCCCCTAGGCCTTTAGGCCTGCAATGGGAGGGAGTGCTGTAAAGACTTCTGACATGCCTTAGAGATATTTTCCCCATTGTCTTGGCAATGAATATTTGGATTCTCATTACTTATGCAAATTTTTGCAGCCAGCTTAAATTTCTCCTCAGAAATGGGTTTTTCTTTTCTATCATATTGTCAGGCGGCAAATTTTCCAAACTTTTATGCTCTGCTTCCTTTTTTAAATATAGTTGCAATTCCAAAGCATCTCTTTGTGAATACATGAAACTCGATGCTTTTAAGAGCACTCAAGTCACCTCTTGAATGCTTTGTTGCTTAGAAATTCCTTCTGCCAGATACCCTAAATCATCTCTGTCAAGTTCAGTGTTCTACAGATTTCTAGGACAGGGAAAATGCAGATTCTGCCAGTCTCTTTGCTAATGTATAGGAAGAGACACCTTTATTCCAGTTCCCAAGAAGTTCCTCATCTCCATCTGAGACCACCTTAGCAAGGAATTCATTGTTCATATAACTATCAGCATTTTGATCAAGGCCATTCAACAAGTCTCTAGAAAGTTTCAAACTTTCCCACCTCTTCCTGTCTTCTTCTGAGCCATCAAAAACTGTTCCAACCTCTGCCTTTTACCCAGTTCAAAAGTCACTTCCACATTTTTAGGTATCTTTATATTAGCACTGTGCTCTCTGTGGTATCAGTTTACTATATTAGTCAGTTTTTGTACTGCTATAAAGAATTGCCTGAGACTGCGTAGTTCATAAAGTAAAGAGATTTAATTGATTCACAGTTCAGCATGGCTGGAGAGGCCTCAGCAAACCTCCAGTCGTGGCAGAAGGTGAAGGGAAAGCAAGACACCTTCACAAGGCATCAGGAAGGAGAAGTGCCAAGCAGGAGGGAAAGAGCCTCTTATGAAAACATCAGATCTCATGAGAACTCTCCATCACGAGAACAGTATGGAGGAAACAGCCTCCCTAATCCCATTACTTTCACTTTGTCTCTCCTTTAACATGTGGGGATTATGGGGATTATAATTCAAAATGTGATTTAGGTGGACACACGAAGCCTAACCATATTTATTTGTTTAGCATCTTTAAATGCAACTCTCTCCTCTGACTGTAGCAGGAATTCTTGTATCCACTGGCTGTTGATTTCCAAGCATCCTCCTCGCAAACAACCTTTACTCCATAATGGCTTATTCCTGAACATTTTTAGTGCTATAATTTTCTTCAGTTTTAAATTTTCATAAATGTAATACTACCTGCTTCCATCTTACATGGATTTCCTTTCCTGCACTGTTACAATTTTTTTTAAAAATGTATGTGTGTGAATGTTTGTATGTTTTTGTGTGTGTTTGTTTCTGTGTGAATGTGTGTGTGTGTGCGCATTGTTTCATGTCATTTGTAACAAGGAAAGAGCATCATGTGAGCAGAATTCACCATCTTGATCCAATCCCCCTTTTACATCCACTATAACATGTAATTTTATTGTTGTAATTTATTTCCTTGTCATCTAGTTTATAGCTTTTGCATCCTATCCTATTTTCCTTTGTCTCATTTTGTTATTTCCTCCTGGCTTTCTGTTCCCTCGCATGGTCTTTTATGTGCTATTGAAGATACAAGATACCTTGTTTTCAAGTTTGTTCTAGTTTCTATACTAGATTATATTCAGAAAATAGCTTAACTTTGGGTTAAACTTAACTTATCTTTTTAGAGGTAAAGCAGAAGAGGATGTGGATTCAACTGTTCAGAGCACAATTCCCAGTATCCAGTGTCTTTCAGTTGTTTCTCTAGGGTGGCTTCTTGGACCAGCGCAGGAAGGCATATTCTGATGTCCATTTCTATTTCTCGAATACTCCATGTCCTCTCTTCCCCTGTCCTCAGGCTCTAAAACTCTTTAGTTGGGGCTAAATCTCACAAAAAAAGACTGTGTCAAAGCCGTTTTTTTTTTTTTTTATATCGTCTATGAATTTCTAAGTGCAAATTAAGATAGAAAGATTAATTCATTTGATTACTTAAGGATTATTACCATCCTTCTCCATGCTTTCCTGAGACTGGGACTGGAAGTCAGCAGTTGAAAATTTACTTTGCCTGTCGTGAAAGCCACATAGATACACTAGAGGAAGAAGACTTCTGGATGTTATGGATTATCTGAGCTGAAGCTAGTGATGAAGAAGGCCTTCCTATATTTTCTTTTTTTACCTTGAGTGGACTATCTCTAATTTGTCTGTTCTGTCTTTAGGGTATATTTCCTACATATGTTAACAATAGTTTCTCCCTTAGGGTTTGATTACGGTATTGGGATGAGGTGTTTGTTTTGTTCTCATATACATCCTGGTGGAAAGTGATTTTAACGTCTGCTTCAAGAACTAGTAGCAACTATAGAAGTACAGATTAATTTTTGACCTCTGTTAAGCATTGATTTTTCTTTACAACAAAGACCACATCTTAACTGTGGTTTTATCAATATTTTACCATTCCAGATTTTAAATACATTTGACTCACTAATTGTAAAGTTGACAGAAAAAAATTATTTCAGAAAAATCTTCATTACTAGATAAGATTTTGATGGACACTAGTAATTCAACATGTTGCATTGTCTAATAGAATTTTACCAGGATTTACTCTCTCAAGTTTCATCAACGTCCTTGGTTTTTCTTAAAGAAAACTCATTGAACAAAGTAGTTGTTTGTGGTAACTTCACATATTGTACCACTTCAGATGGTGATTCTGCTTCTGATTTTTACTGGATTAAAAATACCAAACTTATGGGGAGGAGAATTCCTTCTTTCCATATTTATGTATTGCACTTACATATCACTTCTACTATAATTATAAAATAAGTATATGAAAGAACAAAGACAAAATAATAGCATTTTCTGTAATAGTATCAATAATAGCATCAATCTGCCCCCTCTCTTCTCTTTTCTTGAAGTAGGTCCTGGGTTTACTTTAACCAGCAAATATTTTAGAAGTAGAATTTTGTAAAGGAAACTTATTTTAAAGCATTTTACACTTCAATGTTTTGAAGTGTTCCACTGAAACTTCTAGTATAGGATTAATATTTTTTATGTTTGCTACACCGTGGACATAATTTCCTTATTAGATTCACTAAGAGTTATTGTCACAATTTTTAAATGACTCAGAAATATTCTTTTTAAAAAGTAGATCTAACATAAGTGTCCACTGAAACTAATAAAACTTTGGAGACTTTAATTTTTATTTTGATCTGTTAATTATTATTTTGCCATAATAGTGAAAGTTATACCTAGGTATATCTGTCAGTGACATTATTCCTTACTGGCTACTGAGTGAGTATGTCAGACTGTGATCTTATCTTCACTATTAATTGCCAGGGTTGTACTGGCTTCTCTGTTTCATGTATACTCTGGACACCATGCTGAAGTGATGATAAATATTGTTGTCCTTGGTGATGTTGGGGCTTTGTCTATTAAAGCCTGAATTTCTATAAACGCATGCTGACTTCTCAGTGAATGACTAGCGTATAGTCATAGGATTGTAAAGCCATAGTTTCTTCTAATTTTTAAATGCTCCCCAAAACAACTAGTGAATCCTTAGCAAGAATATACACAGACTTCCAGGAAAATGTGACAGCTGGAGTGCAGATTTTCAGACCACTAACCATGTTTTAGTTACCCTTTGGAGACCTGGAAGTAAATTTTTTGGAAAAAAATACACCTTGTATTGTGTGTAAATTTTTGATGGAATAAGTGTAGGTTATGTAATCTGATAAAATTCTGGCCTAAGAGTCAGGTTTCCTTTTGATATCTCCTTTTGATAATGCAATATCTGTTTAAAAAAAGTATCTATATTTATTTTTTTTTAATTATTAACACAATACATTTTATTACAAGAAATGTAAAAAAGAGGGATGAGTAGAACAAAACAGGAAAATAAAAATGCTCAGATAAAAAACTCCATTAACAACAAAGAAAATAACTTTTGTGTATTTTTTAAATTAGTTTTTAATTACACATTTACTATCTGAACACCTCCTCTTTGTATAAAATTAAATTACTAAAGGTAATCACCATCTTCAATTCCAGTTTCTACCCAGTTATTAAGTTTCTGTTTGTCTGTCCAAACTTTTTTTCTATGTATTACAGACACTAAGACACACGCACACACACACACACAGACACAGACACAGACACATACACTTAAGTACTCCATTGTTCCTTTATGTCAGCGTTTACTTCTTAAAACAAGGACTCTCTCCTGCATAACACATTGTTACTGCCAATATTAGGAAATCAACATTGATACAATATCAACATTCAAATTTTATTTACTGTCACAATAATGCCATCTATAGCCATTTTTTCTCATTCTAGTATCCAATTAAGTATCATGAATTGCATTTAGTTATCATCTCTATAGTCTCTTGCTATATAGAACTGTGTCTTTATCTTTTCTTGTGTATCATGACCTTGATATTTTTAAAGAGTATGGTTAGTTTCTGGGTATAATGCCTCTCAATTAGCATTGGTCTGTTGCTTCTTCGTGATTAGAATTAGGCTATGCTTTGGTTAGAGTGACGTTCTGCTCTTAGCTGATCATATAAGAGGTACACAATGCTATTTGTCATATTCACTTTTGACACGATTAAGATAGTCTTTTCAAGGTTTTTCCATTGTAAATTTAATTAAAACATATTTTATAGTTATTTAATTAGTAATCAGTATTTTATCAGAGACACTTTTAAAAAATCTTGTTTCTCGTCAATATTTTGTTCACTAATTTTAGCATCCATTGCTGCTATTTGCCTGAAATAATGAATAGTAGGATTACAAAGGGGGACTGTCTAATGCCATCTTTCTTTGCAGATTTATTACTAGGCATTATGCTGTAAGATAAAGCTTTCTAGTTTTGTCCATTTAGTATTCATTTTAAAAAGTATTAGTATAGAGTAATAGATTAGTATTTTAGTAAATGGGTGATAATTCCTTAGTATCATTATTTATCTTGATACTCAGATTATCCACGATTTGGTTCTTTGTTCTTGTGTTCTCTTCATTCTTTGAGCAGTTACTTTCTTGCAAAGGCGTTATTTCAAGGATTTCTAATTTTTTAATGAGGAGATGAATGTAGAAACCAATATTTGGGTGCTCAGTGTGTTTATTACTTAAGTGCCGTTGCATCATGGACAGAGCTTAGAAATATGTTTCCACACGTACTTTTATATTCATTTCTGTATTAGAAACTATATGTTCATAGTAATACTGTCAGTACCAACCGAATATCACAAGGTTTGTTTTACACAGTTTCCTCTCCATAGTTGTAACTCCCATCTCTTGCAGGAGAAATGTTGTTCCCGTTATTCTCATTATGTTTATTTACTGAATCTCCCTGTTAAAAATGATATCCTGCATTTGCCGTTTGCCTCCTTAGTTCCAGCCATGCCAAATATATCAGTGGAGCTGGTGCACTACTTAGATTCTCCAGAGGAGGGGAAAGGAGAAAAGAGGCTCTTAGATTTTTAAATAAACATATTTCAGCTTATTTTTTCCTGTCATAACTATGCATTATATTGTCCCCACATACAAGTCAAGAAGAGAAGCATGCTTTTAATGTTATCTGTCCCCTCAACCCCTACTTCTTATGTTGATATCATCTGAAGTTTGATTTCCAGATTAATAAACTTTATATGCCTGTTTATTTAAACTTAATAATTATGTTAAAGTTTTTAGTCATTATTGTTGTTTCCTCTGACTCCATTCATCTTCTGCTGAATTACATCTTTTAATATTACTTCATAATATTTCTCAGTCTGTGACTGGTAAATGCCTTTATTTCATTCTCATACACCAATTATTTGTCTCACCATAGATTTAGAATTATACTGTTTTGAGTTCTTTAAAGTTGCTTTCTTTCTTTTTAATCCAGTGTTGCTGATGGAAAGACTGTTCTCAGATGTAAAACTTACTTATGACAATTATTAAAAAAGTCAATAGTAACAAGCAACCAAGAAATTTAACAAAACATAAGTAACAAAATAAGACAGCAAGGAAAGCTAAAAAGTATTTTATATTGGAACAAAACAGTCCTAAGACTTGTGTGGAGAATTATGAAAACTATATTAAGTAACATAAATAGGTCAGAAAATACAAGGATAGTCCGTGCTTTGGGATGGGAAAACTCGACATATAAAGGTATCATTATTTATACCGATAATTTATAAATTTATTGGAAGCTCTTTCAAGCTCTAGCTGAAATTTCTAGCAAATGTATTTTGTGAGTATTGTATTTGCTTAATATAAGATAAATAAACAAATAGAATAAAGACCTCAGGGAAAGGTATGCATATAAACACATATAAATATAAATATATATATTCATTCAAGAGTAAGCTTAAGTTTTGCTCCCAGCCTTTTTAGAAAATATACAATCTTTATCATGTTTTCATTATGTTAACTACATAAAAGTAAATTGTGAAAAATTTTCTCTATTTATAGTTTTTGGAATTATTTGTATGATATAATAATCATTTACTCTTTAAAAGTTAAAAAGCCTATTTCAATAAAATGACTTGATAACTTGCTAAATTTCTTATCAAAGTTTTAACTACTTCTTTTATAAATCAATGTGGGTTATTTATATTTTTCCAGAAAATTGATCATCTCTTTTTTAAAAAAAAAAAAGAGGTATAATATTGCATATACTATTCTATTTTAAACTAATTTCTGATTTTTCTGGTCTCCTTTTATGTTTGTGTAGGTTTATAAAATATTTTTCTATTTTACGTGTTTTGAAAGAACCGGCTCATGTTTATTTTACATATTATTATTTTAAAATTATTTTTTCTGTTTAAGAGTTATTTCTATTACCTTAACTTTTCAGTTACCTATATTATTATTTATTGCTTTTTTTATATTAAAAACACTTAAATGCATATGGTATTTTTTGTATCTGATCTATATATATGTTGCTTTTTAAATTTTATTAACTTTTATGTAGCTCAAAATTGAAGCTTCAAGTTCTTTTTCAATCCATAACTCAAGACCTTTTTTCTTCCTTTCTTTAGTATTAGGGTAGTTTAATTTTTAAAAATCTTTTTGGTCTTTTAAAATTTAGAAAAGGATATATCAAACTAGCATTCTTTAAGATATTAAAAACATGTTTATAACTATTAAGGTAAAAATAAATCAATTTCTAATGATTCCAAGAAAATGAGAAATTTTGTGTACTGTTTTAGCTGTTTTTTAACCTTTCTATATTAAAATTTCTTGTTTATCATAACAAAATCCTGAATTACAAAAATCAGGTTATTCTCTTTTAGTTTTTATTTTGACACTTGCATTACATTTTATGAACATATTTACAAAAATTATTTAAGCATTTGTTCAAAAAATATTATTACCAATGTCCCTTCATAATATAATGAAACATATAATATAATGTAAATAAATATAAATAAATAAACATAATATAATGGCTAATGGCTTTTAAGTTGTTAGATCTCTCTCTCTATCAGCTTGAGAATGGCCTTAAATAGTTTTTAAGGAATATAATGTGAGTGGTAAGTTTTCTGAGCCCTACATTCTTGGCAGTATATTTCTTTTGTTCTTACCACATGCCTGGCAACGCATATCTGTTTCTACTTGGCTTGGTGTCATACTTCTTCTTCACGTTATAGAGTTTGCGCCATCTTGTCCTGGAGAATTAATTTTGTCCTGGAGATTAAAAACTGAGAACAACCTAATTTTTCTCTTTCTTTTAGAGATCGTGTCTTTTTAAAATTTGTTTTCTGCTTTAATAAATGTGTGATTTGTATCTTATTAAAACTCCAAGAACGTATCAAAATAGAGGGATATTTTACATGTAGTTTGTATTATATGTGTATGCATGGAGAGAGTACGTTCTACCCGTTTGACTCACAGTTCTGTGAGGAGGCTTTACTGACACTCCTGGTCCTCTTGAAGGCTCCCTTCCCATTCTCTATCCGATTTCTTGGAAGGAGTTATGTATCTGTTTTGTGAGTTTGGAAGATGTTGGTCAGCCACTTCTGAATATTTCTCTCTCTCTCTTTTTAATTCAGCCCGCCTGCACAGAGAATACATATCTGGTGTCCTCTGACCCCTGTGGTCAGCTACCAGCCCCTGTTTTGGAGGGCTGCAGTTGCACAGCCTTGCTAGTGACTGTGTGTGTATGTCTGTCTGACTCAGGATTAAACTACTAGGAAACTCCTGTGGTCTAAGATTTAAGTCAGGTTCTCAAATTAGCCCTATTAACCAACTAGTAGTTGTATTTCTCATTGCCTGATTATTCTGTCTTCTTTGTGATTCAGGTGGACAATAGGCACCCCACCCAAACTCTTAGTATTTGGTGTATTCTTTCCTTCAACTCACAGGTTCAAATATTTCTTCATTTCAGAAAATTTCTTTTTCCTTTTCTCCTCTTTCTCTTCCTCCTCCCTTCTATTTGCTCTGTATTTCTCTTTACATTTAGAAATTCTTACTATCGCTTTGTTTTCTTTGTGTGCATGTTTGTGTGTTTATGTGTTTTATTTTCTTGATCTGCCAGTAGTATTCACCTAAATAAAAGATTTTTTTGAATTTCTGATGGGATTCCATTTACTTTTCAGCTGTTTTATAGTGATTATGAACTGAGTTGGCCTTTCTTTCACTGTTTGTGGTAGTAGACAACTCAAGAATTCTGGTGCCTGATGCCCCATGGACTCCTTCCAGGGCTGATATAGTCTTTTTTCTATTTATATACAGGGGTAGTCATTTCAGTGACAATTTGGAAAGTGGAACAGGGGCAGCTAATCATGTTTAAGCTACTATTTTTTCTGCAAATTTGTTCACTTAAATGGGTTATATTGACCTGTGACTTAGTTTCCCTATTTATTAAGCAGAGGTAACCTCAATTACTTACCAGAGTCATGAAGATAAATATAGTTCACAGATGTCAAAAAGATTTGGAAGTGAATATTGTATGAATTAGAAATTATGATTGGGCTTTTGAATAGTCAGAAATATTACAACAAAATAAATAATGAGTTCAGGACTAAAATTTCCAACTCCTCTCTGTGGATAAAGTATTGATTCCTTACATTAAAAATAGCCACTGGATATAATAATTTAGTTTAGTGGTGTTCTCTGAGGTAACCAGAACAGAAAGTAGTGACATATTCTTATAGCAGACATGTGGGCAATCAAATAGGAATGAATAAAGTATGCAGTTTCTTTTTGTTGTACATCTGTTCTTTCATTTCTGTTTTCTTTGAAAAAACTGCTTCTTCAGTAAAACGACCTTATGATGACTTGACTATGTTTCCATAATATTATGATGCAAATATTTCTTTATAGCCAGAGCTTGATTGTGCAGAGGTAAAAGGCAGTGTTGCAAAGTTCTATTGGGATTTCTTTTTCTGGTGATCTCTTCAAATACAGGTGGGAATTTCTCAGAATGTATAGGACTCAAGATAGTATTTAGGAAGCTTTTTGTGTTTTGTGTTTTTCTGTTACTCATTTTAAAAAATCAAATAACTCATGAAGCCTTGATTTCCTAAATAAAATAGAGATGATGTACCTTTGCTGAGTTGACAGTTTTCTATGTACATACATTTATTCATGTATGTTTATATCAATATATCAATTAGTAATTTTAAAATGAGTTTAATAATCTAATATTGTAACCAATATATTATCTAATAGTCACTCATTTGTTCCAGGATGGCATGGAGGTGGAATCTGATTTGGACTGCATAGAACTAAGAGGCTCTTTCCCTATGCTAATATTTTCTTTATCCTCTGTGGGAATATCTCTGCATGTCACAGAGTTGTATGGAGAGAGAACATCTATAGGACAAACTTAACAATAAGTAATACACTTCCTCATTTGCTTTTTAGAAATTACGCTGTACTAGGTATGAAGGCAGTAGATACAAAAAACATCAACTTAGTGAGTACGCTGAGGGGCTGAATCAGTGTGGTTGAAGGCTGGGGATAACAAACAATCTCATTATAAAGCATGTGATTAACATGGAATTGGTTAAATTGGAATCTATAATTCTTAACAGACAGATAATGGGCTATGGGAACTCTTAAATTTAAATCATTTGCTCCTACATCTGATGTTGATATGCCATTAGTGAACGTTTGTCCATGAAAATAATGAAATACTTATTAATAACATGGCCATATATATATTTGCATATAGACTTTGATTTCTTCAGGGAAATAGCATATGGAGTAAAAGAATGAAATTTTTAAATACTTAGATCTCTTACAAATCTTGTTTGGGCAAATCTTAAGGTACTTTATTTGGGTGATGTATTTCAAATGTCATTGAAGTTTTAATTACATCAATATAAAGACTCTTAATTAAACTCACAAGAAAAATAATTATTTGCATTAGCCATAATACCTAGGGCTATCAAGTACTTGGCATGTCATTCAATAGAACCAGATCCTTGATTATTTAAAGGTGATCATAAATTACTTCGTATTGACAGTTATGCTCATTCCTAGTCTGAAAAGCATACATTGTAGAATCAAAGTTCAGGCTGTGAATCAATTTCAGAATGCTATTCAGGCATGGCTTCTACATATGCAGTGGTAATTCTACTGAAATCCACAAAATACTTTGATTATTCTTCAAGAGATAGGGCCTAATGAGTGGTATTTATCAAGGCCATTCTAGAAAAAAAAGACTGTGTGCAATTTCATTGTCTCTGTCGAGTTCCACTTGTTCTACGTCAATTTCCCTCACCCCATCAGCGTCACTGTAATCATTTTTCAGTTCCTTAGCGAATATGTTTCTACCTTAAGAAAGCTGCTTTGACTCTTTAGACTAAGTTATATCTCCTATTAAGGGCTCACATAGCCACCTATACTTTGTCTATGAAAATATTCATTATATAATATCGATGTTACTTGTTTCATTATCTTCTCCCAGCTCAATTCTCAAGACTAGACAGTAAAATAAACTCTCAGAAGGCAAGAACCATGCATTCTAGTCTTAGTGTTCTCTTCTAAATCTTTTGCCTCTATCAGAGGACATAGTCTATGTCATATGTTAAAAGTTATTGTTAAATACGTAAATAAATACACGGTTATGCAAATTTCTAGGTATGCTGAACTTCTCAATGAAGAAAAATAAACTTCACTTCAAACCAAAGAAGCTTCAATTAAAACTGAAGTTTATCTTACAATCCATGGGTTTGGGTCAAAGTTGGTGAATTAACCAGAACAACCTAATGAAACTGTCTTGGTGGTTTTTGGATTCATGAAAAATATGTGTATATTTAAAATTTTAATTATCTCAATTCAGTGACATTAAAAACTGTGAATGAAGCTATTCTCTAAATATAAGGTTTACTCTGCAGATAAGGAAAATATTGATCTTGAGTCAGAAAAGTATTTCATACAATTTTACGGTCTATCCCTTGCTTTTAGACACATTTATAAATGAATTCTGCTCATCGTATTTTTTCTTCTAGCCATTTGAAAAATGTTTAAGACTGTAATTTGATTATTCCAATGGAGTAGAAAAAATTACTGTTTACTAAAACATTATAAATGAAAAGAGGAAACCTATAATTTAACCCCAGTTAAGGATATTTTCTTTGTTAGGCAGGTATAAGCTGTCTGTGACTATTTATTTGTAATAAATGTTAGACCTACTGTGCTGGATTTTTACCTTGGATTTGATGGGGATGCCCCCTCCGCTACCTTGTAAGGCCATATAGTCAAGTGGAAAGAACGTGGTTCTTTGAGTTAGGTGAATCTGACTTTAAATTCCATCCCATTCTATATTGCAACTCAGCAAATTTGTTTCTCTGTGGTTCAGATTCCTTTTGTTTTAGTGGAAATACATTTGTATATTGAGGATGAAGTGAAATCATTGGTGTCATTTGGCTGAAGAATCACTTATTCTTTAGAGAAAAGGCTTTCCAGAAATGTATTATTGTTTCTTAAAATCTTCCACTGGAGAAAAAGCACAAATTTGGTTTTAGTTTATATTCCTTTCAGTCTAAAAATGGATTATCCTTGCCTATTTATATAGCATTTTGTTCCCAACTTTGAATCCTCTTTGGTCCTAATCTGATGTAGTATATGTTAATGTCTCAGGTTTATCTTTTAAGCAACATTAAGAATTTTGGTTCTACTACATATGAATTTTGAGTCACTCCTGATGGGGAGAATTTGAAAAAAGGCAGAATTCTTGGAAAAAATGAGAGCTAAAGGAGGTTGCAGAGTGGTTTCTGTGGAGCAAGTTTAAGAAATACTCACAGTTTCTGAACAGACTGAACAAGTTTCCTCAGTACCACGGAGGATCATGTTTGGACTTAGAAAATATGATTCAAGTATATTCCAAGCGTTAAAATCAGAAAGAAATTGAGCAATTCAACTATTTAACTGAATGCCAAGGGAAAGGAGCCTAGGAAGAGGTGATGGCAGTGGGGATAGCAAATATTAGGATATTTAAATTGAGACAGGATTTTGACCTGAATGTGAGACAAGAGGGCTTGAATCAAGGGTGACTCCTAGTTGTTATGCTCGGGAGGTAGGCGTAAGAAACTTTACCAAGATGAGGCATATAGAAGAGAAAGAGCTGTTGGAAATAGTAAATTAATTTTGCATATGTTACATGTGGAAATAGTGAATTAATTTTGCATATGTTACATGAAAGATAATTACAGGACATTTATTTATCTTGTGATTTTAATATACAAGGTGCTAGGTGAAGCTCTGCAAGAGTTTTGGAGAGACGCGGAATATTAATTCTTACTTTAATTTATTACCTTTTAAGGAAGAAAAGACATGACTGCAACTAACTAAATGTTTAGTAGATTATTCAAAGAGCCATGCAATAGAGTGCAAGAAGGCAAGTCCAAAGAAAGGAGTTTATTTTTTAACCTGAAAAATGATTACCTGCCTGTAGTCTTAGCACTTTGGGAGGCCAAGGTGGAAGAATCGCTTGAGCCCAGGAGTTCGAGACCAGACTGAGTAACATGGTAAAACCCCATCTCTACCAAAAAAAACAAAAAAAACAAAAAAATTGGCCAAGTGTAATGATGAATGCATGTAGTTCTAGGTACTTAGGAGGCTGAGGTGGGAGGATCACCTGAGTTTGGGAAAGTCGAAATTGCAGTGAGCCACGATTTCATCACTGCTCTCCAGACTGGACAACAGAGTGAGATCCTGTCTCAATGATAATAATAATGGCAAATAACTTTGTCTCTCTCCTTCTAGTTAGATTTCATTTGACGTTTTATTTTGAACTAATTATCAATGAGGAAAATATTATAAAACTAAGAGTTTTGTATGTTGACAGCTTTAGTTGACAGTAAACAGATTTCAATTTTTAATTTATATTTATATAATATATATACTTTTTTGGTGTGAATATAGATAGAAAGAAATATACATTAGGAGAAGAACCTCCACTGTATTTAGTGAACTTAAACTTTCTCCTTGTATTTATTATTTAATGCAATAAGGTTAAGATTTTATCCTAACCTATTTACTGAAGCCACGGTAGTAAATAAGAGGTATTTTAGCAATTTATATTTAAATATTATCATTTAAATTTCCTAATAAGATTTTACCTTTTATTAAATTCCTAATATATTATTTTATGAATTAATTTTTTTCTGAAATAGTTCTAGAATGATATTTATATGTAAAGGTCATAAATTTTATATACTGATTTTTACTTTCAATAGCTCAATAATTTAAAGTATTTTCATTAGCTGAAGTACATTTAACAGTACAGTAAACCATAATTCTTGATTGCTATATTAGAAAGAAAAGAAATTTATCTTTTATGTCATTAATCTATTTGAATGGGTATATAATTTCTGTGGGCTTTTCTTTATTAATAAAGTCATACTTTTTGTATAAGCCATTTAAAAATATTTGTATAGCTTAGTGTTGAAGGCTTCTTAAATTTGTTTTTGTATTTCAGGCTTTCTATATAAATTCATGTGCTACCAATTTTGAAAGAAGAACAAAGCCCCTGTGAGCTATATTGTAGATGTTAATGACATTGTTAAAATGATGACAGATTGCTTTAATGTTGGGTATGCACTTAATTGGAGGAAGTCTAACAAAATACTCTGTTGCATATTACTTAAAAGACTCACTCAAGAGCCATCACCCACTTACAGTTGTGTCTTTTCCCAAATCATAAAGCATGTGAAGTATTGAAACTGATAGAAATTGCAAGGAGCATGTATTCAGGCACTGTACATTCATCTAGACAACCCATTAAATAGTGTTTGTTAACCTTTAATTCAGATGTCTACAATAAGATAATATAATGTAAAACACAAGTCAATGGAGGGTCGTAAAACTGTTTCTGCTACAGTTTTTATTAGCCTGCTATTTGATGCTGAATACAGTTAAACCCTGAAGCAAGTCTCGTATACAAGTATGGAATCAATATATTACGATACAAATTTAATCTATTAAATATATGACAAGTATTATGTTTATTGCCAGGATCCATTAAAATATAGATGTTGTTGCTGATAAATGTCACCACATCCTACTCTGTATCATGGGTTTGCCCTTGCAATTCAGAGGACCCATGGGGGCTCTTGGCTGCACCCTTTAACTTAGGTTGCCGTAAAATCCAGTGTTGTTTAGCTACCCAGAGCATTTTTAACTTAATTTTTATGTTAGCTATTACTTAAGGAAAGGGATGTATATATACATAGATACATATTTTGCATAGACAAAAGGCAAGAATATCCTTCTAAAATGGGAGGAGGATTATGGATATACTTATTTGTATTTTTTAGTTTTTATGTAATATATTCTTGCATATTAAAAATGTTTAAGTTGATTGCTGTTGAATAGAAAAGTGATAATAAAACTGCGCTAGTCTCCTGCTCACGTTCACAAAAGTATCTTTTGCAATCGGAAAATGAAATACTGTCTTAGAGAAGGAATTTTAATTGAAGTTTAACATTCATTTCCTCAGCAAGAGAAGCTGTGTGTATTATTATCTTTGCTCAACATTGATGGAGATTACTTTTTCATGTTCTTCCAAATACGAAAGTTCAGAGTGATGACCAGCTTATAAGTAGTAGCCACCAAGATATTCTTGTGACCTCTCAGCACTGCAAATGGATGACACAAGCTCTCAAACTTCGGATAGAGTCAGAAAATGGAGTTCATTTACTATCTGTTAGACTCTCATCTTCCCTGGCTAAGCCTTGATAAGCATTCGAGATTTTCCTTGAAAAGATGACCTGAATTGGAAATAAGGTAGAATAGTTAGGAAACTTCAAAACATAACCTTCACACTAAATTAATGTGGTTGACATATCTTCTAAATCTATTTAGGAAAGGGGTACAAAATCTTGTGTGCTTTCCCTTGTAAGTCCTTTCCATCTTTCCATTCATATGCCTGTACACATTCATACACATACACACACACACATTTACATTTAAATTTTTGAGTCTTCAAGACCCAAGTCTATTTACATAAGTCCTCTGAAGTGATAAATGTGTATTTGACTTATAAGGAAAAAAAAAAGCGTATGTGGCTCTTTTTCATTTTTACCAGTTTATCAGAAGCCATTTTTGCCTCTGATTTTTTAGCCTATTTTTCTTCATAATTGTGAGCCCAGTGTGTTACTTTAAGAGTGGTAGTACAATCTGCTTTGTCTGAGGATTTTAAGATACTGAACCATTAATTCCCTCATCTTTATCATAGACTCACATCTAAAAATAGTATAATGATGTGGTCTATTTTACCTAATTCATTTAAACATATACAGGTTTCACATGGGCCATTATGCTAATTCTAATTTTCCTCTTTCCCAAAGCTTGTGATTTTTTAATATCTAGATATTAAATTTTTAGCTTACACTTGGAAACCATAAATGTCTGGGGCTGAGTCTAGAATAAGTTATATAATGTTGAAACTGCTAATCAAATGCAAGGATTTGCATTTAAATACATTATTAGCCCTCCTAAGATTTTCTTATCCTTTATAATTAGTTCTGTGAGATTATTTACATTATTTATGCTGTTACATAGAGTCACTTCTTCCAATTAAATTGAGTGTCTACCAACACTTCAACCACTTTATTGGACAGTGGTCAAGATGCTGTGTCTTTAATTAAGAACCACTATAATTTAGACTGGTTTAGTTATTTATAATGGTGAGTAGGTTGTTAATGGAATCGGAAGTAAAGTTTCTGTTCCCTCTTAAAAAAATTTTCTGTCTATAAACTGTGTTCTAATAACTCTACCTAAATGTTTGAAAATTTTATGCAGGTTCAATGATATTTGCTTGCTAAAACCGTTTTATTCCAGTCACATTCTCCTATGTTCAAATCACTAGGCAGTACATTCTCCTGAACCAACACGTAAATAGCCTGTTGGATAACTAGAAAAAGATCAGCTCTAATTTAGTTTTCTGCTGTGATGTAACAAATTACCACAAAATTAGTGGCTTTAAAGAAATGCATTTATGAGCCGGGCGCGGTGGCTCACGCCTGTAATCCTAGCACTTTGGGAGGCTGAGGCGGGCGGATCACTTGAGGTCAGGAGTTCAAGACCAGCCTGACTAATATGGTGAAACCCCGTCTTTCAAAAAAACAAACAAACAAACAAACAAACAAACAAAGAAATGCATTTATAGTGGCATAGTTTTTGTGGGGTAGGAGTCAGAGAACCACAGGCAAGGGGTTAAACAGGGTGTGTTTCTTTCTAGAGCTTAAGGCCCTGATCAGGTGCACATGATTTTTGGAAGAAATCTATTCTTAAAGCTTGTAGGTCCAAGGATTTTGTTTTGTTTTGTTGAGGCTGGCTCTGGCCAGGAGTCAGTCTCGGGTTCTAGAAGTTACCCCAGTTCCTTCCAACGTAATCCTCCCACACACCTCTCACAGCATGGAAGCTCGATTTCTGAGGCCAAGAAGAGAATTGGACCTCAGAGAAGGTCTAAGCACTCTGTAAAAGGGCTTCAAACTGACTAAGTCAGGCCCATCCAAGATAATCTCACTTCTGATTAATTTAAGTCTATTTGATATGGACCATTCATTACATATGTAAAAATCCCTTCACCCTTGGTATATAAGGACACAGAATCATGAAACCTTTTTTAACGTGAAGTGCACTTGAAATGTTGCTGTTTCTTATACCATTGCATCTCAGAAGATTCCTTTGTTTGAAAGTCTTAAAATTTATAGTTAAAGGAGATGGCTCCAGCATATTGAACATCTACTTTGTATTAGCACATAAATACTTTTTAAACCTTAAAAAACTCTACAAAGTAGGTATTCTTGTGACCATTTTTTAAAGAAACCAAAGATCAAAACGTTTGTATTATTTTCTGAATGCCACAAAGACTGTAAGGATAGAGGACTTACGTGAATTAGGTTTTTCTGATTCTAAAGTCTGCGTTTTCTTTCCCTTTTATTTCGAGGTATTGAAAAATCACATGGATTAGGTAAAGTTGACATAGCCCATCTGAAAAGTCCACTGAGCCCCAAATGACCAATGTATAGTCAAATCTCACTCATAACAATTTCCCTAGAGCCCTGGCATTTGGTATTAAAAAGGATTTAAATCTATAACCAGAAAGAAAGCCTTGTGCTAAATAGATGTGTGTATCTCATTGCACCATTGATGACAAGCATTGAAATGGTAATAGATTATACCACTTCCAGAGATGTGGTAGAAGACAAATGGAAAAAGGGTTAAAATACCTGTGTGCTTTATTGCAGTTTAATGTGATTTTCCCCATTGCTCCGTATGAACAAAAAAGCTCTAAATACTTCTGGAATATTCCCTAGAGTCAGTCACTTTGTTAATGCACAGTAAAGTTTGAGGATGTATTCTTTCTAAAGAAAGCTAAGTTTACTAGAACATGTGAGTTACAGCACTACCCCCACCTTCCCTGCCACTTTCTAATATTAATCTTATAAGAGCTGCAGTTAGGTTTCTTAGAACATTGCTCACTTTAGGTAAAAAATATCTTCCTTATGAGAATCAGTCCTTGTATAGATCAGCCCTCCCAGAAGATTTTAACGCAATTCTGGTTAAGAATTTTTGAATATATTCTGTGCAGTATTGCACAGAGGATTTATGGGCAGCATATGTATGAGTGTATGGAGAGTTACAATGGAAACTTTTTAGGCCTTTGTGATAGTCCACTGATTCCAGAAAGCTAACAAGAACTTTGGCCAGTAGTGCTTAAGGTGCTATGTCTAGTCAAAGTATCCTTGGCTTTTAAACATATTTATTTTAGGTCTGGGAGTTTATAAGCAGCTGATAATAGATACTGATGTACAAAAACTTCGTTAAGAACTATACTTAACTGTCAAACAGTAGTGAAAATGTCTGGCTGGTACCTGCTTTCTATGAACCTCTGTCTTTTGAATTATTTCCTCATTATTTTGTTTCCTAAGTTATCTTCTTTCTTCCGTAAAAAAATATTGCTTAAATAGTTATGCACTGGAGTCTTTTAAAGAAGGCACCACATGAGGCAGATAAGCAGTAATTTGTTAAAAGGCTAATTTATCAAGAGTCAGTGGGGGCATGACCCCATAGCACATGCCATTCATTGCTTATGTCAGATCGGTGCTGGGCATAACTATGTCCTAGAAAGAAAATGTTGTACATAGCTGGCAGAGTCAATCCATGAAAATTCAGCTACTGTTAAGATTCCTCAAAGACAAACCAATAAATATATCATGCTATTGGGAATACTTAATAGCAAGCTCAGGGGTAAAACTACCTACTCATTTTTTTAAGGAATGCACTCTTAGTGACATTGTGACCCTAAAGCATGATGTCATTTTTTAGCCAACTTTATAGAATGATTTAGATAAATATGCATCAGGCATGAGGCCAGGCACTCTTCATACTTACCTCACTTATTCCTCATAACCTGATGAGAAAAGTATTATATTCCTCATGTCAGCAAAATGAAAATGAATCTGCTTCAGGAATCTAGAAACTTCTCCAGGGTAAGGACAATGGATTATTAACCACACACTTCAGTGCCTTGCACAAGGGCTGATACAGAGTAGGGGTTTAAAAAAAATTGGGTGATTGATGTTTTCACATCTGGAGAGGCAGAGATAGAATTCAAACCCAATTCCATCTAGACCCCAATGAAATGCCAATCAGTTATGCCATGCGGATAAGTATAAAGTGGTATATTTATGTATAAGAGCCAGATTGATAGTTAATGTGATCTGACCACCAAAATAACCACAGATCTTAGAAATGCAGCTACCTTATTTACAGTCTACTGTACTCAGGCTGGCCAATGTGAAGATATTTTAAGACTATCATCAATGTTCTCTCTCTTTTTCTCTCTGTATATGTGTGTTGTGTGTGTGTGTGTGTGTGTGTGTGTGTGTGCATATAAAATTTGCAGCCCAGATTTTTCTTCTGATCCTACATTAGGTTATCCTACTGATTGATTTGTTTAACACATCTATGTAGAAAACTTAAAATAATTTCTAACCCAAATAAAGAAGCAAGGCCCAAACAGGGCAGAGAACATGGCTGTCTTGTTCATGACTGCTTCCTCAGAGTTTAGTATGATTCCTGACATAAAATAGGTTTTTAAGAAATTGAAGTTGAATGACTAGATGAATGAATTGAATAATTCTTCCCCATTCCCTGGTAGTTCTGTCCAAATCTGCTTTTCCTCTTGCATTTCTTACAAAGAAAAGGCACCGTCTTCTTCCTGGTATCTCAAGTCTAAAATCTAGAAGTTATCCTCTACATTCTATTTCATTTGCCCTATAACATTCAAACGTAATTGATGACCACATAGTATCATGGGCCTCTCCTAGAGTGCAGTACTCTTAAAGTGTTTCCTTCTATCCCAGCTGATACCGCTGTAGTTCAAATCCATGACTTTACTGAGTTGTTGGGCTGTTATCTTCTACAATAGAAATCTAATTATTTATACAATTGGAATCATTCCATAATTTCACCCTATCCAGACAATTATGGTTAATACCTCAAACAAGGCAAACAACAACAATAACAATATCACACCTGACAGTGGATCCCGTGATTATTAACATGTATTTTGGATTCTATTCCTGCCAGCTTTTTTCCTAGAAACTTTCATTACCAATTTTTCCTACTAATTAACCTTTTCTGCTTGACTGGAACTATCCCATCAACATTTAAATGTAAAACAATTTCTATGTTAAAAAAAAAAATGTCAATCTTCCTTCGCCCAACAGGAACCTAATTTTACTTACCCCTTTGTAAGCAATTGTCTGTCTCCTGTGTATTTTTTATCCTCTCTAACGATGCCATTGACTTCCCTGTTTCTAATTCCAATATTCAGAACTCATAATCCTTAACCTCTTAGCAATATCTAACAGTTATTCACCATTTTTTTTTCCTGGAATGATTCCCTTATTTCAGCTTTGTGACATCACACTCTTCTTGCTTTCCTTTCATCTCTCTGGTTATTTTTAATTTTTCATTGCAGCCTGTTTCTCCTCTAACTGGCCGTTAAATGATAGCTTCTGAGAGCACACCATAAACTCTTTGTTTACTTGACATCTCCGTTTGATGTCTTAAGTAACTTCAAATATGCTTACAATGTGGCCGGGTGCGGTGGCTCACACCTGTAATCCCAGCACTTTGGGAGGCCGAGGCGGGTGGATCACGAGGTCAAGAGATCGAGACCATCCTGGTCAACATGGTGAAACCCCGTCTCTACTAAAAATACAAAAAAATTAGCTGGGCTTGGTGGCGTGCACCTGTAGTCCCAGCTACTCAGGAGGCTGAGGCAGGAGAATTGCTTGAACCCGGGCAGCGGAGGTTGCAGTGAGCCGAGGTCGTGCCACTGCACTCCAGCCTGGCGCCTGGTGATGGAGTGAGACTCTGTCTCAAAAAAAAAAAAAAAAAATGCTTACAATGTATTAGGTTCAATGCTAAGAAACAATAATAATGAGAAAAAGCAACCCTTGACACATAAGAATCGGTCTGACACTTACAGCTAGGCCATAACTTTCTCCTATGGGCATATATATAATCTTCCTAACATCAGACAAAGTCACTTTGAGACAGACCGTAAGACAAAAGACCACTTTATAATTTTGTCTAAGCAGAGACAAAAGCAAGATCACTGTGCAAAATACCAAGCACTCCCCTCTCCTGGCTAATATGAGTGGCCACTACTTAATCAATTACTGCTTTGGCCATGTTATAGCCTGTCTTCTGTGAGGATAGTGTTTATTGAGATACCCAGTCATAGAATTTCCCCAGCTTTCTGACACCAGCCCTGTCTAAAGCCAAACCCTGCTTTCTTGGATCCTCCCCTAAAATTTTCAACCAAAGCCAAATTCTAGGATATTCTCTTAACACTTCTTACTGAGGAACCCGTGGCTCCCCATGTTGTGCATTCTATTTCACTATAACAAGCAATAAACCCAACTTACTCAATTACAAGTGTGTTCTTAATGGTCTTTGGCTGGAGAACATGACAATGCTAAGAATTTTCAGTGGATTAGCTTATTTAATCTTTGTAACAACTCTATAAATTATAATTACTATTATCATTATCTTTCCCGGTGTACATTAAGCAAATTGAGGCTTAGAGATGTTTTAAAAAAAATTACCCAAGATCACATGATTAGTAAGTGGTAGAGGACTTGAACACAGCCAGTTTACATCTAGACACAGAGCTGCTAAAACACCCACTAGACTTCTTCAATACATATTATTTGAATAAACTGAATAAATGAATGACCACTTATAATTCAGTATCTCCTAACTTTAGATATTTGGAATTACTTGCTGTTTTGTGCCTTAATATAGTTTATTTAACCCCAAATTTCCAAAATATTACAATTTCAACATGTTATTGGTATAAAAATTGTTAATGAGATGTTTTACATTCTTTATGTCAAACTAAGTGTTTGAGATCTGGCATAAATTATAGCATCTTTCAGCGTTGACTAGCCACATTCCAAGGGTTTAAAAAGACACACGTAGTTAGTGCAGCTTTAGAATATGAAAATATTTCTGGCTTTAGGAAATGTAGTCATTGGTTTTTAATTTCAGCAAAAATTGTCACCCACTCAAAACACACTAAGTCAATAATGACAATAAATATTCTCTTACTTTACAATATACCTGGTAGTATGATTAAATTTCTTCTTTTTTATTTTTTAAAATATTTACTTTCTTGATAACAGCTTAGCAGTACTGTGATAGATTCAGTTATCATAATATAATCAGTGTATATTTGCAATGTATTGACTTGGCTTAAAAGACTGTATCTTGCTGTCAAATTTCAATATCATAGTCTTATTGTAACTACAAATTTATCAAGAAAAGCTTTTGCTTATCAGAACTTTCACATTTCCAAGAATAGAATAATGTAATTCCAAAATACACTGACAGAGATATGCAACTGAAAATATTAGAGACATTTCATTATTTTCTTCTTCAGGGTGCAATAGCTCAGCATCACCTTATCATAAAAACAGTAATAGACAAATTGGATCCAGGAGCTCCCAGGTGAAACTTCTGATAATCAAAAGAAATCAGTATGCTCAACTCTTAAATATTTAAAAGACCACTGAGGTTGCTTGAAAACTTATGATACTGATTCCAATTAGGAAGATGATGGAAATAATAAAGTCATATTTAAAGAAAACTTATTCCATAATGATAGAGCAATAAAATGAAAATGTAACTCTGTTACTCTCATGAATATACATTTGTTATAGACACATTTTCAATTTATTGGAGATGATGGATATAACTCAAATAGATTTGAATAAAAGACCCTTTGATTCACAGAGAAGATGTCTTCTTGGTAGACAGAAGCAAAAAGGTATCCCTGGCTTTGGTTATTGCAAATTATCTTCTAAAAAATATTATTAGTATCCAACTCTAAATTGCCAAGAATTATGTCAGAAACAAACAGGAGGGTCACAGGTCTTTCTGTGCATGTTAATAACATATAAGTTGCACATATGTACCTAGAATATGTACGTATAAGCAATGTTAATATTTTGTTCTTGTCAATGATCTTCTGATTTCTTTCTCCTTATTACCATTCATTCATTATCATTAACTTAAGCTTTTTAGAAGTGTAGTAAAGACCACTCATGAAGACAAAATAATAGTTTATAGGATGGGTGACAGCCATAAAATATTTGGAAAGATTTCCATTTACTCCTGAGCATCACTTGATCAACACTAGATGGACAATGCAAAATTGAGTCACACCTTTACGACTTTGATAAATTCCGTTTATGAGACATCTTGCTCTGTAATCCCTAATGTTTTTTTTCCTTATGGTCCCATGCCTTTCCCCTACACCAGCTCCAAATGCACAGTGGCACAGGCATCTGTGACTTTGAGAAAAGACCTCAGATAAGGGAGCTAGGAAAGGAGCTCCTGACATAGAAGAATGTGGGGAAAATCCCACTTATTATCTCATTTTTTGCCACTGTACCCCAATTGCTTGGAACTGTACAAGAAAGCAGGAAGGCTAAAACTTTGAAATGATCTCATGTTTCTGATTGGAGGAATTGGGAACTACAAACCACTTAACTGGGGATTCTGACAACTAGAGAGAATGGCAAAAAAATCATGGCTGGAGAGTGCTGAGGGATATCCTTCGTTTTCTATTTGAGCTGATAAGTATACTGAGATCACCACTAATGGGTGCATGTGTCAAACATAACCAAAGAAGCATAGCAGGGATTTTCAATACCAAACTTCAAAATAAACAACTGTTGTCTAAATTTTCAGTAGTGACAATGTATGTCTTTTATAATTTAAAAATAAGAAAATATAAGAAAAGCTAATTTATCTGAAACAATGTCGAAGTAGAGTCCAAGGCAAAAGCAATACTAGAGATAGAGAGGAGTACTCAGAGTTCCAAATTTGCATCCATCTAATAAAACAGTGTTAAAACATATAAAGCAAAAATTGGCAGAATTACAAGAAGAAATAGACAAATGCAAAACCGTAGTAAGAAACTAAGAAAGCTGTTTTTTAGTAACTGATGGAATAATCACACAGTTTAAATACTCTTATATTTTAGATACGTCTCTTATTTACCCGTCTGGCCATTTGTTTTTAATTTAGTGTGGCAATTTTTGCTTCTTAACTGGAGCCTTTAGTATATAACCATGTGTCACTTAATGACAGAGTTGCATCCTAAGAAATGCATCATTAGGCAATTTTGCTCTTGTTTAAACATCATAGAGTGTACTGACACAAACCTACTACACACTTAGGCTATATGGTGTATCTTGTTCTTAGCCTACAAACCTGTTGAACATGTTACTGTACTGTATACTGCAGAAACTTGTAACATTACGGAAAGTATAAATATTTGTGTATCTAAATACATCTACACATAGAAAAAGTACAGTGAAAATACGGTATTACAGTCTTGTGGGATAACTGTTGTGTATGCAGTTCATCATTGACTGAAACGCTGTTTAGCACATGACTACCTTTACTTTCAGCATACATACTGAAATATTTGTGTTTAAAGCTATTATTATATTAAATGATTTCTAATTGCTCCACATTCACTGGAGTTCCTTTTGGTTTATTTGAGGTTTTTTTAAATCCCATTCTGTCTCATATTAGCTTGAAATTTATACAAGTTTAGTATTTTAATGGTTTATCTGAATGTGACAACATGAATTATTGTTTATGAAAACCTAATATTAATGGGCACTTTTAACCTTTATAAAGGTCAGTTTAAAGACTTTGAGATACCTTAACCATATTTTCTTACTACTGACTTATATTCCATTGTATTAAATATAAATGAATGAATGCAAAAATAAATAACTACTATTGTATTAAGTCATCAATATTAATTTATATTTACCCAAACCTTTAAACTTTTAGTGTTTTTCCTTGGATCGCTCAGCTTCCATTGTGGATAATTATCCCTTTACCTTAAGGTTACCAAAGAATACTTTTTAAAAAATTATTTTCAATTGCATTAGTTTTCAAAAATAACTTTACTTCACATTGAATATTCTTTATATAAAATGTTTGAGACCAGAAGTGTTTCAGATTTGAAATTTATTTTTATTTTGGGATTTTGCATATATGTAATGAGATATCTTAAAGATGAAACCCAAGTCTAAACACAGAATTTATTTGTTTCAGATATACGCTATGCACATAGCCTGAAGGTGATTTAATATAACATTTTAAATAATTTTGTGCATGAAACAAAGTTTGTGTACACTGAACTGTAAGAAAGCAATGGTGTCACTGTCTCAGCCACCTGTGTGGACAGTCTGTGGTTATTTATCACCATCATTATCCCTAACTGTAAATTTATGTGCTACTAGTAAGTAATCATTTTCTTACTCTTATTCATTGATAAGTACTTAACAGTAAAAAAAAAAAAATGACATGCCATTAATACAGAAAAAATAATGTGTTCAGGTTAACTAAACAGCACAGTGTCATCATCAGAATACCTGGATAAGCTGTTAAACAACAGCAGAAACAAACAAAGGCTTTCATTCTCCACCTACAATGCTGTGTTTTGATTTAAAGGTTACAGTACACTGTATTTTATTGTTTTGGTGGGAAGCAACACCAGAAGTAGTTGAGGGACCAGGAAGTGGGTCCTCTAGGGATAAAGAGGCATTATGCTAGATGGCTTTTAAAAATGTTTTCTCCAGAGTCATATGCCTTGTTAACAATGTTTTTTTGTCTCATAAGTCCCTCTTTGATTTTATAAGCTGAAATGATTTATTGTTCTGAGTGAATACTGCCCTGTTCCTTCTATAAGCCCATTACACATTTTAACCATGGCATTTATGAGCACTTGGCTGTGGTGTTAACATCATCTTCATCTTCACTATTATCACAATCACCTTGATTCAGAATCATTTTGGCTATTTCGTTATTGATTAATGAATGAAAATCTGAAATCTCATTATCATTGTTAAAAATTCTTTGATATCCACTTCTTCCAGCTTACTGAGAGACTCTCTAAAATTATGTATTTTGCATATGTAGGAAGGTCAGATTTTTTTTTTCATTTGACATATGGAATCCTTCAAAGTCACCACCTTGTTCAACATCATCACTGAACGTAGTCATAAGCCAGGATTTTTGCCTGGCATACACAACTAGGTCATTACTCACTGTATTCCAAGCATTGACAATGGCATATATGGTATCATTCATGCTGACTTCCTTCTGAAAACCTTCGACACCCATGCCTCTGTTCACTGCTGCTAGCATACTGTTCAAGAGAGTGTTTTCATATTTACTGTTCATTGATCTAAGGATATCCTGGTCACATTTGAGGAAAAGTACATAGTAGAAACATTATTTTTATCACAATTTCAGTTGGAGAATGAACAGAATTGTTGTCAAGGAATAACAAAATCTTGCAGTCCAGTTTCCCTGAAGTGCACATGAGCCATTGGTACAAAATGTTTGTGAAACTAATTAGAAACTATGTCCCTGACTCCCTGTTCAGTAAATGGTGCTGTGATAACTGGCTAGCCATAGGCAGAAGAATGACACTGGACCCCTAACTTTTACCATGTACAAAAATGAACTCATGAGGGACTAGAGTTTCAAATGTAAGACCACAAACTATAAAACTCCTAGAAGAAAACTTAGTAACTACCCTTCTCAGCATCAGCTTTGGTACAGAATTTATGGCTAAGTCCTTAAAAGCAATTACAACAAAACACTGACAAGTGCAACCTGATTAATCTAAAGAGCTTCTGCATAGAAAAAAGTAAAAGTAAAAAATAACAGCTCCACCCTCACTGGAAACAAGAGGAAATTAAAAAAAAAAAATGTGTGTGTGTCTGTGTGTGTGTGTGCGTGTTAATTGTATTTGGGCTCTGGGGTACATGTGCATGTCCTACATCCTGCAGGATGTTGCACAGGTACATACATGCCATGGTGGTTTGCTGTCTCCATTCCCCTTCCCCTGCCAGCATCGCCTACATCAGGCATTTCTTCCAGTTTTATACCTCTCCATCCTCCCTGTCCAACACCTGCTGTCACCCCCCTCCCTTCCACCCTTCAACCTAGCCCTGTGAGTGTTTTCCCTTCCCTGTGCCCGGGTGTTCTCATTGTTCATCATCCACCTATGAGTGAAAACATGCGGTGTTTGGTTTTCTGTTCTTGTGTCAGTTTGCTGAGAATGATGGTTTCTAGGTTCATCCGTGTCATTACAAAGGACACAAACTCATCATTTTTTATGGCTACATAATATTCCATAGTGTATATGTGCAACATTTTTTTTTGTCCAGTCTATCATTGATGGGCATTTGGGTTGGTTCCAGGCCTTTGCTATCGTAAACAGCACCACAATGAACATATGTGTGCATGTGTCTTTATGATAGAACAATTTATAATCCTTTGAGTATATACCCAGTTATGGGATTGCTGGGTCAAATGGAATTTCTATTTCTAGAACCTTGAGGAATCACCACACTGTCTTTCACAATGGTTGAACTAATTTGCACTACCACCAACAGTGTAAAAGTGTTCCTATTTCTCCGCATCCTCTCCAGCATCTGTTGTCTCCAGATTTTTTAACAATCACCATTCTAACTGACATGAGATGGTATCTCAATGTAGTTTTGATTTGCATTTCTCTAATGACCAATGATGATGAGCATTTTTTCATATGTTTGTTGGCTGCATATTTTTCTTCTTTTGAAAAGTGTCTGTTTATATCCTTTGCCCACTTTTGAATCCGTTTGTTTGTTTTTTTCCTGTAAATCTGCTTTAGTTCTTTGTAGATTCTGGATACTAGCCCTTTGTCAGATGGGTAGACTGCAAAAAATTTTTCCCATTGTATTGGTTCCTGGTTTGCTCTAATGATTGTTTCTTTTGCTGTGCAGAAGCTCTTAAGTTAGGTCCCATTTGTCTATTTTGGCTTTTGTTGCCATTACTTTTGGTGTTTTAGTCATGAAGTCCTTGCCTGTGCCTATATCCTGAATGATTTTGCCAAGGTTTTCTTCTAGGGTTTTTATGGTATTAGGTCTTATGTTTAAATCTTTACCGTCTGGAGTTAATTTTTGTATAAGGTGTCAGGAAGGGGTCCAGTTTCAGCTTCCTGTATATGGCTAGCCAGTTTTCCCAACACCATTTATTAAACAGGGAATCCTTTCCCCATTGCTTGTTTTCGTCAGATTTGTCAAAGATCAGATGGTTGTAGATGTGTGGCATTGTTTCTGAGGCCTCTGTCCTGTTCCATTGGTCTATATCTCTCTTTTGGTACCAGTACCATGCTGTTTTGATTACTGTAGCCTTACAGTATAGTTTGAAGTCAGGTAGCATGATGCCTCCAGCTTTGTTCTTTTTGCTTAGGATTGTTTTGGCTATGCTGGCTCTCTTTTGGCTCCATATGAAGTTTAAAATGTTTTTTTCCAGTTCTGTGAAGAACATTAATGGTAAATGGTAGTGTGATGGCGATAGCATTGAATCTATAGATTACTTTGGGCAGTATGGCCATTTTCACGATATTGATATTCCATGCTCCTAACCATGAGCATGGAATGTTTTCCCATCTGTTTGTGTCCTATCTCATTTCCTTGATCAGTGGTTTATAGTTCTCCTTGAAGAGATCTTTTACCTCCTTTGTTAGTTGTATTCCTAGGTATTTTATTATCTTTGTAGCAATTGTAAATGGGAGTTGGCTCATGATTTGGCTCTTTGTTTGTGTGTTATTGCTGTATAGGAATGCTTGTGATTTCTGCACATTCATTTTGTATCCTGAGACTTTGCCGAAGTTGATTATCAGCTTAAGGAGGTTTTGGGCTGAGATGATGGGTTCTTCTAAATATATGATCATGTCATCTGCAAATAGGGACAATTTGACTTATTCTTTTCCTAACTGAATGCCCTTTATTTCTTTTTCTTGCCTAATTGCTGTGGCTAGAACTTCCAATACTATATTGAATAGGAGTGGTGAGAGAGGGCATCCTTGTCTTGTGCCAGTTTTTAAAGGGATTGCTTCTAATTGTTGCCCATTCTGTATCATATTGGCTCTGGGTTTGTCATAAATAGCTTTTATTGTTTTGAGATATGGTCCATCGATACCTAGTTTATTGAGAGTTTTTAGCATAAAGCGCTGTTGAATTTTGTCGAATGCCTTCTCTGCATCTATTGAGATAATCATGTGGTTTTTGTCCTTGGTTCTGTTATGTGGTGAATTACATTTATAGATTTGCCTGTGTTGAACCAGCCGTGTATCCCCAAGATGAAGCCTACTTGATCGTGATGGATAAGCTTTTTGATGTGTTGTTGCAATAAGTTTTCCAGTATTTTATTGAAGATTTTTGCATCAGTGTTCATCATGGACATTGGCCTGTTGTTTTCTTTTTTAGTTGTGTCTCTGCCAGATTTTGGTATCAGGATGATGCTGGTCCTATAGAAAGAGTTAGGGAGGATTCTCTCTTTTTGTATTGTTTGGAATAGTTTCAACAGGAATGATACCAGCTCCTCTTTGTACATCTGGTAGAATTCAGCTGTGAACCCGTCTGGACCGGGACTTTTTTTAGTTAGTAGGCTGTTAATTGCTGCCTTGACTCCAGACCTTGTCATTGGTCTATTCAGGGTTTCGTCATCTTCTTGGTTTAGTCTTGGGAGTGTGCAAGTGTCCAGGAATTTATCCATTTCTTCCAGATTTACTGGTTTATGTACATAGAGTTGTTTGTAGTAATCTCTGATGGTTGGTTGTTATTTCCGAGGAATTGGTGGTGATCTCCCCTTTATTATTTTTTGTTGCATCTGTTTGATTCTTCTCTCTTTTCTTTTTTATTAGTCTAGCCAGTGGTGTGTCTATTTTGTTGATCTTCTCAAAAAGCAGCTCCTGGATTTATTGATTTTTTGAAAGGGTTTTTGTGTCTCTAGCTCCTTCAGTTCTGTTCTGATCTTAGTTATTTCCTGTGTTCTGCTTGCTTTTGAGGTTTTTTGATCTTGCTGCTCTAGCTATTTCAGTTTTGACAGTAGGGTGTCAATTTACAAGCTTTTCTTGTTTCTCATGTGTGCATTTATTACTATAATTTCCCTGTATACATTGCTTTAAATGTGTCCCATAGGATCTGGTATGTTGTGTCTTCATTCTTGTTGGGTTCTAAGAATATTTTTAATTCTGCCTTCATTTCATTGTTTATCCATTTATTATTCAGGAGCAAGTTGTTCAGTTTCCATGTAATTGTGTGGTTTTGAGTGCTTTCCTTAATCCTGAGTTCTGATTTGACTGCACTGTGGTCTGAGAGACTGTTATGATTTCCATTCTTTTGCATTTGCTAAGGAGTGATTTACTTCCAATTATGTGATAAATTTTGTAGTAAGTGCGATGTGGTGCTGAGAAGAATGTGTATTCTGTGGATTTGGGGTGGAGTGTCCTGTAAATGTCTATTAGGTCCGCTTGGCCCAAATCTGCATTCAAGTCCTGGATACCCTTGTTGACTTTCTGTCTCATTGATCTGTCCAATATTGTCAGTAGAGTGTTAAAGTCTCCCACTACTACTGTGTGGGAGTCTGTCTCTTTGTAGGTCTTTAAGAACTTGCTTTAAGTATCTGGGTGCTCCTGCATTGGGTGCATAAATACTTAGAATAGATAGCTCTCTTTGTTGCATTGATCCTTTTACCATTATATAATGCCCTTCTTTGTCTCTTTTGATCTTTGCTGGTTTAAAGTCTGTTTTATCAGAGACTAGGATTGCTACCCCTGCTTTTTTTTTTGCTCTCCATTTGCTTGGTAAATCTTCTTCCATCCCTTTATTTTGAGTCTCTGTGAGTCTTTGCATGTGAGATGGTTATCTTGAAGACAGCATACTAATGGGTCTTGACTTTTTATCCAGTTTGCCAGTCTGTGTCTTTTGATTGGGGTGTTTAGGGCCATTTACATTCAACATTAATATTGTTACATTTGAATTTGATCCTGCCATTTTGTTACTGACTATTTGTTTTGCCTGTTAATTATCATGGCTCCTTCATTGCGTCATTATTCTTTACTATTTGGTATGGTTTTGCAGTGGCTGGTACTGGTTGTTCCTTTCCCTGTTTAGTACTTTCTTCAGTAGCTCCTGTAAGGCAGGTCTTGTAGCAATCAAATCTCTCAGGAATTGTTTGTCTGTAAAGGAGTTTATTTCTCCTTCACTTATGAAGCTTAGTTTGGCTGGATATGAAATTCTGGGTTGAAAGTTCTTTTCTTTAAGGATGTTGAATATCGGCCCCCACTCCCTTCTTGCTTGCAGGGTTTCTACTGAGAGATCCACTGTGAGTCTGATGGTCTTTCCTTTGTGGGTGACTCGACCTTTCTCTCTGGCTGCCTTTAGGATTTTTTCCTTCATTTCAACCCTGGTGAATCTGACGATTATATGCCTTGGGGTTGCTCTTCTTGAGGAATATCTTTGTGGTGTTCTCTGTATTTCCTGGATTTGAATATTGGCCAGCCTTATTAGGTTGGGAAAGTTCTCTTGGATAATATCTTGAAGAGTGTTTTCCAACTTGGATTCATTCTCCCCTGTCACATTCAGGTACGCCAATCAAGTGTAGATTAGGTTTTTTCACATAATCCCATAGTTCTTGGAGGCTTTGTTCATTTTTTTTTCACTCTTTTTTCTCTAATCTTGCCTTCTCTTTTTATTTCATTTGATTTGATCTTCTGTCTCTGATATCCTTTCTTCTGCTTGATCAGTTTGGCTGCTGAAACTGGTGTATGCCTCGTGAAGTTCTCGTGCTGTGTTTTTCAGCTCCATCAAGTTGTTTATGTTCTTCTCTAAGCTTGTTATTCTAGTTAGCATTTCTTCTAACCTTTTTTCAAGCTTCTTAGTTTCTTTGCATTGGGTAAAACATAGTCTTTTAACTCAGAGAAGTTTGTTATTACCCACCTTCTGAAGCCTGTTTCTGTCAGTTTGTCAAATTCATTCTCTGTCTTTTTTGTTCCCTTGATGGTAAGAAGTTGTGATCCCTGGGAGGAGACATTCTGTTCTTTTATGGTTTCATCCTTTTTGTGCTGTTTTTTTCCCATCTTCATGGATTTATCTCCTTTTAATCTTTGAAGTTGGTGATTTCAGGAGGAGTCTCTGAATGATGTTTTTTTCTGTCGAGGTTGAAGCTGTATCTTTTTTGGCCTGTAGAGGGCATTGCTGGGCTCTCTCGGGTTCAGTCAGATTGTTGGGTGGGTGGTCCCTCCCTGGAGTTTGTTTTCAGGTGAGATTGGCCCCACCTTCGCAATGGTGTCTCTCCTTCCCCAGCTGGATCTTCCTGGTTGGGGTCTAGCTGGTGTATTTGTTGTCAAGCTCTCTAGCGAGGGCTTCAGTTTGAATTCTGTGGAGGTGGGGCCTGCCAGGCCTTATGGTCTGTTTCCCTGCTTTCAACTCTGCCTCCCTCTGTGGGATGGTGAGTCCCGCTGGTGTTAGTCCAAACTCCTGCCCAGGTCCCTGCAAGAGCTTGCTGCATCCTGAGATAGCCACTGCTCAGATTTGCATCGACTACCCACAGTGCCCCGGTGTCTGGCAGGGCTCTTGAGGACCGTGGGTTGCAGGAGGGATTAGGGAAGCACAGGATTCCAAACAGAGTGCCCAGGGGGTTAAGTCCCCTGACCCTTAGAGCCAGCTGCACATTTAAGTTGTTGAAGTGCCCCCTCTGTCTTGATTTGCCCTCTGGGTAGCTCTCGCCCTGCGGATCCTTTCCTGGGCCTAATTTCAGTGCCTTCTTAGTCCCACAGAAATGAACCCCCCACCTCGTTTGGAATCATGAAGTCCTTTAGTCCTCTGCATCTCACTCGCTGGGATCTGCATTCTGGTGCTGGCTTCTCTTGGTCATCTTGGCGCCCCCGCCGTCCACTTCCAAGAAAAAAATCTTAACAGAGTAAACAGACAACCTACAGAATGGGAGAAAGTATTTGTACACTATGTATCTGACAAAGATCTGATATCCAGAATCTATAAGGAATTTAAATCAACAAGCAAGAAAACAAACAAAAACACACAAAAAAGGCCAAAGACATGGATAGACAGTTCCCAAAAGGAGATACAAGTGACCAACAAACAGATGAAAAATTGCTCATTGTTACTAATTATCAGAGAAATGCAAATCAAAACCATGATGAGATACTATCTCACACCAGTCAGAATGGCTTCATTAAAAAGTCAAAGAATCATGGATGCTGGCAAGACTGCAGAGGAAAGGGAATGCTTCCATACTGTTTGTGGGAATGCAAATTTGTTCAGCCACTGTGAAAGCAGTTGGAGATTTCTCAAGAAACATAAATCAGAACTACCATTCGATCCAGCAGTACCATTACTGGATATATATTCAAAGGAATGTAAATTTTTCTACCAAAAAGACACATATAGGTGTATTTTCATTGCAGTACTATCCACAATAGCAAAGACATGGAATCAAACTATGTATCCATCAACGGTGGATTGCATAAAGAAAATGTGGTACATATACCACCGTGTAATACTGTCTAGCCATAAAAGAGAGAGAAATTATGTCCATTGCAGCAACATGGATGGAACTGGAAACCATTATCCTAAGCAAATTCACAGAAGAACAGAAAACCAAATACTTAAGGTTCTCACTTATAGGTGGGAGCTAACAATTAAGTACATGCAGATAAAAAGATGAGAACAGGAGATATTGGGGTTGGGACTACAAGAGTGGGGAGAGAGGGAGAGGGCCGTGGGCTGAAAAACTGTGTATAGGGTACTGTGCTCACTAACTGGGTTATGGGATGATCTGTGCTGCGTCACACAATATACCCATCTAACAAAACTGCAAATGTACCGCCTGAATCCAAAATAAAAGTTAAAAAAATAAAGAGATGACACATGGAAAAAATAAATTACAAAAAGAAGAAAAAATATGTCCCCGGTGATCCATGGTTTTAATTAGCATAACAACTGGGTGTTAAGGAACTCAATCCCTGAAAATGGCAAGGATACAAAGCTTTTTGCTGTTACAGAACTTTATATTTAATGTGCGCCTGCTGCAGTAGCACATTCCAGCACAGTTATTCTGTCCTCAGCATCCTTAATTCCTGTAGGATATCGGCTGTTGTCAGCGTCTTTCTGGGGCAATAACAGCAAAACAGTGATGTTTCATCAGCATTATATACTTGTCCTGCTGTCAGATTTTCACCAGGGATGATGCTGGCAAACTCGTCAATGCATTTCTCTACTGTTTCATAACTAGCAGATACTTTATTACCACAAATCTTAAAAAATGTAATGCCATGTATTTTCTTAAATTTCTGCAATCAGCCTTTTGAGTATTCATAGTCCCCTTAAATTTTTCAGTTCATCCTGGTACGTATTTGCTTGTTTCATGATCAGCATACTGTGAAGTGTTCTGTGTTCACTGAGACTCTGATGGAGCTACTCTTTTAATACATGATTGAGATTTTCAGTTTTAGCTAAAGCTAAATGCAGTGTTTTTCCTTTCCGTTTTTTTTTGTTTGTTTGTTTTTGTTTTTTTTTGAGACAGGGTCTCACTCTGTCACCCAGATTGGAGTGCAGTGTCATGATCTCAGCTCATTACAACCTCTGCATCCCAGGCTCAAGTGATTCTCCTTCCTCAGCCTCCCAAGTAGTTGGGATTACAGCTATGTGCCACTACTGCCTGGCTAATTTTTCTATTTTCTGTAGAGAGGGGATTTCACCATGTTGACCAGGCTGCTCTTGAACTCCTGACCTCAAACAATCCACTCTTGTTGGCCTCCCAAGGTGCTGGGATTACAGGCATGAGCCATCGCACCCAGCCTATGCAGTGTTTTCATATTTTTCCTTGACTTCTGTTCATCACTTTTAGCATAAAACTTCATCAGTCTATCCTGTTTCTTCAGGTCATATGTGATGGTCATTCAAACACCATGCTCTACCTTCACACTGCTGTCTAGTTTCTCCAGAAGCTTGACTTTCTGTGCTGTAGGTAAAGATAAATGCTTTCTCTCTTATCACTGTTACTAACAGTGCCAGCCTTTTGAACATTTTTAGCAATATCTATGCCATAGAACAGAGACAAAGCAAACAAATAAAAAAACCACAGTGAGTAATGCATGTAGGTTTTGTTCATATAAGGCATCATGGGGAACCTGCCATTGGCCCATCTGGTCTTTATTAGTGTTGTTTCATGGCACTTTGTGGGTGTATTTGTGTAGGAAAATCTGGGCGTTTAAGGAAAAGATACATTGCAGCTGAAGAGACCTGGGAGGGTCTTTTTTTCCTTGAAGACACTGAATAAACTGTGTGTTGTGTGCCTGAGTTTTCACTGCAACCCATCACTTGAGGCCAGGTGTGGAATTTTATAAATACAGCATAATGTTGGCACTTAGCAAGTTTTGGATTTTGCATTTAGGATTTCTGATTTTCAGACTAGGGATGTTCAATCCACAGAAGGTACCCAGTTACTTTTTAATCCTGTAACACTTTGCATCTGTGGCTTGAAGTCTTTCAGCAGTATTAGGAAGTTCTCAGCTATCAGCTTTTCAAGTATTGCTTCTTCCTCATTCTCTCCCACTCCTTTTTGGATCCCAGTATCCTTTAGTATTTTCTATGGTATAATCAATGTTACATACACTATTTTCTGTATTTTTCCTTCTTTTGTCTCTTCTTCTTTCATTCTCTTTTCTTCTGACATATGCTCCAGGTTCCTAATAGTTTTTCACGGCTAAAACTGTCCAATTTTAACCTATTTGTTGAGTTCTTATTTTGGTTATTATAAATGTATTTTTTTATTTTTAAGTTCCAGAATTTTTATTTTTTTCTTCTATATATTTTGAGGTATCTGATGAATTTTTCAATTTTTTCTTTTATATCCTTGAAAATGATAAATATAACTTATAAATTGTATGTAGGATAACTTCAACGCTGTATGTCATTTGCGTAGGTTTCTATTGAATGGTTTTTTTTTGTGGCATTACTTGAGTTGGTTCTTTGTGTCTGTTTGTTTATTTATTTAATGTGCTAGACCTTGTAATTGCAGAGTTGTTTGTAGAAATAATGTAAAGCCATTACTTTACATGGCAAAAACCACAACTACTTTTGTACTAATCTATACTTTCTACATAGAGGAGTTTTGTTTGTTTAGGTCAGGCATCTGGTGACACTGCCAGCATGGAATCACCATAGTCCAAATTTGGTAATGGATATGACTCAAAGCTGAGCTGCAGTACCTGTAATGATCTTTCTACTTGCAGCTCACCTTATTTACTTCTGAATCACCGTAATTACCTTCCTGCTGGAAGTTGAACATCATTTTTTTTTTTATTCCATCCTATGGAAACCATAAAAAGTAGGGTTTAGTATTTTAGCCATTTAGAGTCACTCTCTGGATTCAGAAAAAGATCCCTAGAGTGATTCCAGACTGGTAGTGTTGTCTTGAATAACTCACTTCTCTAAGCTTTTTTCTTCCTTAGAACCTAGCCTGGTGAGTCTTCAGCATTTTGTTATTCTATGCTACTTGCAAACAGATTTTATTTTTTTATACGTTTTCTTGCTTTTCTAGTTGTATTTTTAGCAAAGGTTAGACTGATTACTTTGTCCTCCAATTCTAGACTTTCCTAAATTTCTATCCTTTTTGTTAAGCTGAGAGGCTGGTGATAGATTGACACTGAAAAACCATTTGGTTTACCTTTTTCCAAGTTTTTCAATGATGGTCCTGCTTCCCTATAAGATGGAAGATATTTAACACTGTTTTGACCTCTGGGGTCTGTTCTGAAAGTCTGAAATGAGAGAAAAAAGTCTCATTTAATATCATTTGTTGCACATTTCTTGCATTAAAATTAAACAATACTTTGTAGGGCTTCGTATTTCTAAGAGATTTAATTGAGTTTACAAAAAATATATTATGTCTCGTGTTAATAATTTTATTTTATGTTTGAAGTGTGATTATCTTGTTATTAAACTATTTTATCACCTTTTAGTATAGAAACTAGGTAAGGTAAAGAACCAAATCAAATTTACACAAGTATGTGAATTTGATTACACAAGGTACTGGGCCAAAATAGTTCCTTAGTTGCCTAAACTGGTTCCTCTTGCTGCCAGCAGTCTATTTACCAAGAACTTAAAATTTATTTCTTTTCAAGTAATCAGTTATTCCTTAATAGAGGAATAAATGTTATTTCTGACTTTGGGATATTTAGTCCTGAGTTCAGGTGTTTGTGGCCTAATTATACTACTTGGATTCTAGTTATTTTTTTTTAACAGGTGTTTAACACTGATAATGTGACTTTGGAAGATTGTCTTTTTAGGCAACTTGTGTTTCATCTTGAGGAAGGTCATAAAAGAGGCCAGCAGCGGACGCAGATAAATTAACAAGATCTAGGGATTCCAGAAGCTTTTTGGGAGGATTTAAATTTGTTTACTCAACTAATTTTGAGTACTTATTATTTGCTGTATGCTGATGATACAGTGGTGAGCACAAGAGATAATGGCTTCGTGGAGCTTATATCGTTCTCTGGGTTAGAGATTACATAAACAAATAAACATACAATAGATCAGCTAGAGATAAATCCTCTTCAAAGAGATAATGAAAGATTATATTATAGAAATTAATTGGCTATTTTCGATTGAGTGTTTAGTAGGAGGAGATCTTTTTGGTATAATATTTAAGATAACATCTAGATGACAAGAAAGAGCTAGTTATAAAAGATCAGGGTGAAGAGTAATCAAGGTAGAGGATGATGAAATGTCCAAAAAAGAGAAACATACCAATGTGCTCAAGAAATTGAGAGAATGCCATCAAGAGCGGAACAAGACAGAGAGGAAAGATGAAGTAAACATCTTTCTATGCAGGACTTTGCAGTTCAGTGTAAGGAGTTTGGATTTTATTATTTTTTAATTGTAGATGGAAAATCATTTGAAGATTTTAAGCATAGAGTAACATGATTTGATTTAAGTTTAAAATGGCAAATATCTGCTGTTTGGGAAATAGTTTGTAAGGGCCCAGACTAGTAAGGAGGTTATGATAATAGGTCAGATGAGACATGGTATTGGTAGTAGTAGTGAAGACATAGAGAATAAACTATCTATGATATATTTTTGATAGATAGGAGGTAGGCAAGCAAATTAACATACATTGAAGGGTAAATTCAAAGGTAGTCTTTCAGATTGTTGGCTTAAGAAATTGGGTGGATGGGGCTGCTGTCTGCTGAGATGAGGATTCTGGAGAAAGGATCTAGTTTTCTAGACGGCTGCGTTCCAAAGAGCTTTCTTGTGAGCCATGTTAAATTTGACCATGTTTAAGATGCCTATTAGCCATGTGAAAATGTCATGAATACAGCTGTTTAAATGACCACGGAGTTGCATGTTTGAGGCTAGAGATATGGATTAGGGACTCATTGACATGTAGCCATTTAAAACCATCAAAGAGGATGAGTGTACTTAGGAAAAGTGAGCAGGTGAGAAGAAAAAAGAACTCAGGATAAAACTCTAGAAATGCTCAGATATTTAGTGATGGAGCAGAGGAGCCAAAGTCAGCTAAAGGCACTAAGAGGAAACAATCAGTGTCCCAGAAGAAAATTGCCATAACTAGGTGGATTAGAAGCTGATGGATATTATGTCTGACAGAAAGTGAAATACAAAATGAGTTCCTCTGAAATCCTTTTTGCTTGGCATGTATGTGAGATAAAAGAGGAAAGAGAATGAAATGTTTTAATCAGTTCCCTGATTTCTTTCCAAAAATAAAAACATTGGAAGAGAAAATTTAGAACAATTGTGAATGAATGGCATGATTTTGTAGACAAACTCACCTAGGAGTCTTGGGGTCTGCCTAGGCATTTTCCAAGACGTTTTTGGGATTCATTCAAGTGGATGTGATAAAATGAATTTGCCTCTCTTACTAGACGGTTGTAATGTTCAAATGAAGTAACTTCTGGGAATGCATTTTGAAAGATATGAATCTCTATATGAAAGGCAATGTTAAATAGTCCACTATTTTAAAGACCAGTTAGGAAGCAATAGACTCCTGAAGAGAAAATTTAATTTTAAAAGGCTATTAATAACAACAACAATAAAACAACCCAATTCAAAAGTGAACAAAGGATTTGAATAAACATTTTTCCATGGACGATATACAAATGGCCATAAATATATGAAAAGATGCTCAATATCGTTTCCACCTAAGGAAATGCAAGTCAAAACCACAATGTGATACCAGCTCAAACCCATTAGAATGTCTACTAGATAAATAAAACAAAAAAACAAAACCCAGAAAATAACAAGTCTTGGTAAGAAGCGAAAACATTGGAACCCCTGTGCACTGTTGGTGAGAATGTAAAACGGTATAGCTGTTCCAGGGAACAGTTCCTCAAAAAATTAAAAATAGATTTACCATAGGATCTAACAATTTCACTTATGTTTTGAGCCATGTTAAATTTGTACATACATAAAACATTTGAAAGGGTCTCAAAGAAATATTTGTATAACCATGTACATGGCAGCATTATTCAAAATAGCTAAAATGCAAAAACAACCCATGTACCCATCCACAGATGAACAGTTAAGCAAAAGGAATATATATACACACACACACACACACACACACACACACACACACATATATATATATATACATATATTGCACACATACACAATGGAATATATACACAATGGAATATTATTCAGCCTTATAAAAAGAAAGAAAATTCTCACATATGTTTTAATATGAATGAACTTTGAGGATATATGTTAAGTCAAATAGCTAGTCATGAAAAAGGCAATTGATATACAATTCTACATAGATGAGATAGGGAGTGTAGTCAAAATTACAGAGGCAAAGAGTACAGTGTGGTTTCCAGGAGCTGAGTGGGAAGAGGAGAGATAGGGGGTTACTGTTTAACGAGTATAGTTTCAGCTTTGAAAGATGAAAATAGTTCTGATGATGAATGGTGGTGAGGGTCATACATGAATATAAGTATGCTTAATACCACTGAACTGTACACTTAAAAGTGGTTAAGATGGTACATTTTATGTTATGTGTATTACACAATAAAAATATTTGAAAAAAATAAGAAAAAGTTTTTAAAAGGCTGTTGGTAATATCTGGAAATTATTTAGCAGAATTCCATTTAGAAGAACTGATTTTGATATATGGTCACTGAATAAAATTTGTTGAATAAATAAAATTATATCATTAGGGAGTCAAAAAAGAATGATAAACAAAGAGGTCCCAGTAGAGTGGATGATATGTGTACAGTGACTAAAGCTCTATTTATTTTAGCCTAGGACGTTCACTCTCTTGAGTGGATGTTTTGAAATGGACAGATATAGGGACATAATATTCAGAGTGGAGAGAGCACAAAATGATACTTTACAACCTCCTTTTCTACAATGAATATTTAGAAAAGTCTTCTTTATTAAGAGGGAGATTAGTAAATTAAAACAATTGAGTATGTTGGTGCCAAAGTAATAGAGTATGCAACAATAACTGAAACTGTTTTTTTCTTTCTTGAAAGATGTTCAAAAAATGAAAATTATATGTTTAATCACATGGCTCCATATGCAAACGGTTTATTTGAGTAATAGCTAAGTTAATAACAGAAGTAAAACAATGAGACTTACATTTAAAAATTAGTTTAAATTATATAAGATAAAATTTTTCTATCGTTAAATTCTGAAATGTTAATTGACTCAATCAAACTTTAAAATATGGCAGTTGTTAATCCCTATAAAGTCAAAAACAGCTCATATAATCTAAATTTTCAGATAGTTGTTTTACAGATTTATGTTAGAAATAAAATTAGTAAAAATATGAAAGAGACCAGGCGATTACCCTATTTTGATCTTTAAATTAAAGAAAATGATTCGTCTCATGTAATGTAAGCCAATAGTGTGAGAGGTGAGAAAATAGACTGGAAAGCTACTACACTAATGAATACCTGTTTTATATGGCACGGTTCACAGGGGAGGTAGGAATAATAATTTTTTAAATTTATAGATATTATGTAGTTTTTCTAATGTTCCATGTATCTATTTTAACTGATTTCTACCATTTTACAGTGAAAACAAACAGGTGAAATAATATTTCACCAGGTGTATGTGTGTCTCACTTGGGATCTAACAGCTTATATTCAGGCAGCACGATGATTTTTACCAGGGACAGATCTAAATTATGTGGGGCCTCAATCATACGTAACTTGGGTGAGGATATTTTAAGGAAAATAATACAAAATATGAAGAGAAAATTATCAGAAGTACAACATTCACCTTGGAGGGTCTGTTTATTTGATGGACCTTAACCCTTAAGCTATACTAACTTTGCTCAAAATCTGCTTCTGCTCTAGGGAATATTGGATGAGTTTTTCATTACTCTTAAGTATTTTTAAATAGAATTAAGAACATTTTGATGAAAACTTTTGTTTGGATCTAATTTTATATTATAAAATAATCCACTTTTTAAATTCTAAGAACTCTCCAAAATAGCATATAGTGCCTTCATAGTGTGTATCTATTTTGAATCTTGATAATATTTCAATGACAATGGAAGAGACCAAAAGTGACCCCTTTAGATTTTGTCAGCAGTATTTATTTGGCACCTACTGTGTGAGGAGCAGGGAAATAATGTTATAAAACATCTACTGGGGTCTTTCTTCTCAACAATTTGATACTAAGAACAACATAGCTCCTGACTCATCAGGGCACTTGGGAAAGGATAAATGAAGTGGTAGCACAAGGTTTACTTTAACAACTGAAAAAATGTGTCACATGTATTAATGTCAACAACTGGAATTTTACCTCATTAGGCAATTTCTGGATCTAAGGCTCTGATTATTATTCTAAGCAGAAAAAATATGCTAATTATCCACTCTGAATGTAGAAGGAAAAAAGGTGTAAAATCTCCCGTTAGCCGTGTGACCATGTACTAATTGCATGTCATGTGTCAAAATAATGCAGCTAACTGTGCCTAAAGCAATTAGACACACAGAACTCCATTAATGAAGCACTGTCTGTCACTAAAAGTGTTTTCTGTGCTCTAGTTGAAGATTAAAATATTAACTTCTCAAATATTTATGATAGTTACTGACAGCATTTCAAAATGTTGCTTTTAACAAAAGCTTTCTATTAAGAATTAGTTTTTAATTTGGATTTTATATTCAAAGAATATATTAACATATGGAAGTAAGAGGGGATTTCTTAGGTATCTGAAGAGAGTTTATTATAAATGGTAGATTACTTTCAGAAAACTTTACCATGCTTTTTGCCCACTAATTTTTTTTCTCAGCAAGGGAGTTTTCTCAGAGTAGTACCAAAACATCTCTTTTTCTCATTTAAATTTCTCATTTAAATATTCATTTGATGATGATGTGCAAATGTAGGTTTTACTTGTATTATTTTTATTTTTATTTAAATTAATCAGTTCTGAACTCATTTTAACAAATCAGACCCTACTGGTCAAATATACTACAATCTACGTAATGTTTGGTGATTTGACAAGTATCCAGAAGTGATAACAGCACCCTTAAAGATTATCCGTTGTAAATCAATCAGGAACAAGAATGCTGCTATCTCTATGCTTAACCCATTTATTGAGTGATTGCTAGGTACCAGGTACTATGATAAACATACCGGTATTTTTAAAATTTATTCTGGCTGTGAACTCTACTTTCGTTTCTTTATTTTTTGTAGCTATCTGATTCTGAACTAATTTCCCTGACAGATAATTGACTTTGCTTTGGTCTATGCCTCAGTTTTTACAGTGTGAAAGTTTTGGGGTGAAACAACAGCCTTTAATTTTTGTATGTTTTGCACTGTCTCAGTACATGTGATTCTCTCCCAGTCTTTATGAATGAAAAAAAATTGTGTTCTCTCTTGTTCAGGATTCCTTGGTTCCAGTTTACCTTAGATCAATGATTTTCTGAAATCTGTTTAGATTCATGCCAAGATGGTATAAACCTATTTATTAATTCAGGAAAAAAAAGAAAACTGACGGCTGTTACTAAAGTAGCAATATTACATTAAGATGACATTCACCGATTTTTAAAACATTTATTTTGCCATTTTTGAGGTGTCTTCTGAATTTACTAGAACTGTTTTGTTTTGTAAATATACCTTAGAAAATTTAGTGCCACTCTATCTTGAATTAGTGCTCCAAACTTTTTAGTTCAGCTCAATAAATGCTGTAACTCGATCTAGAATTAAATTATAAATCTTCACTCAGGTGTCAGTAAATACTACCTTTTGGTTTATATAGTCAAACTTAAGGACCACTTGAAATTTGTTTACCTGACTATGTTTCTTTCTTTTTTTTGTGTGTGTGTGTGTGTGTATGTTTATATATATATATATATATATTTTTTTTTTTTTGCATTTTAGGTTTTGGGGTACATGTGAAGAACATGCAAGATTGTTGCATAGGTACACACATGACAGTGTGATTTGCTGCCTTCCTCCCCATCACCTATATCTGGCATTTTTCCCCATGCTATCTTTCCCCAACTCTCCACCCGCCACTGTCCCTCCCCTTTTTCCCCCCCGACAGACCGCTGGTGTGTGTTGCTCCCCTCCCTGTGTCCATGTGTTCTCATCTTGTTCAACACCTGCCTATGAGTGAGAATATGCGGTGTTTGATTTTCTATTCTTGTGTCAGTTTGCTGAGAATAATGGTTTCCAGGTTCATCTATGTTTTCTTTTACCTTCTGCTCACTCGTATTTATATAGGAGGACAGCCTTGCTATCAAGAAACATTCATTATTATTGCAAACTAAAAGTAATACATTTTGCAGTGTACTAGATATTTTTTCTGATTAGTAATTTCTCTGCAGTCCTTAGCTCACTGAGTGCTTAACATTAACACCCTAAATGTGATAATCTCCAGATTCTCCACTTTGGGATAGTATATGGTTAATATGGACGAATGTTTATCTGGTTGAGGATTCACATTGTTTCTGAAGGAACAGGCAAAAGTTTAGTATCTATAATGATGACACACGTGGTCCTTATCTGCGCCTAGTGAGTATTGAATATTTAGAGGTGAAAAACATCAATAGGTTTGTGTCACATTTGTGAAGCATTAAATAGAAAATAAAATCTTTAAGCAGCTGAAACAAACATTTGTTCATTTGGCCTTTCAAATCAAACCCTTTGGCCATCTCTGAAGCTCTACTTTTTATAGAAAGGGTGAAATAAGATGACTGTTGTTGGAGAGATTTTACCTACTAATTTTTTGTCATCTTTTGTCCAGATTGTTGGTAATTTTTAAGGGAAAGACTTTATTTCTCCTTCAGGCAACTTTGTAAGTATATTAATTTTATAAGTTCTATTGCATTATGTTACTTTAGCTGAATCTAGTAGAATCCGTGGTCTATACATACAGGAATTTTCTTCTGTCACGTTTAATACCAGTAGTGTTATTGGTATTCTCTAATATCTGTTACATAAGGTGGTTTCTAGGTCTGGTAGGTGTTTAGTAAGTATTTGCTAAATGAATAGATGAATGTTTTATATTCTTTTTTATCTTTATTTATTATATCAATATGTTTTTACATATACAAAAGACTCATATGCCATGCAAATATTATTAATAGCGCATAACAACACAATGACTCATAAGCCCCACACTCAGCTCAAGGAATAGGACATTACCAGTAATTTGCATCCACCTACGTGTTCCTTCCCTGTCTTAATAACTGTGACTCTTTCCTCAAAGTACCACTGTCCCAAATTTCTTGTTTATTTTACTGTTTTCTTAAAAATATGGAGTTCTTTCGGAAATACTGGCTCTTAAGAATATATTGTTTACTTTTGTTTTGAGGGGGTGCTATAAAAGTGATATTCTAAGTTATCTTTATCTTTTTAAACTTGCTTTTTTTTTTTTTTTTTTTTGGAGATGGAGTTTTGCTCTTGTTACGCAGGCTGGAGTGCAATGGCGCAATCGCGACTCATCGCAACCTCCGCCTCCCGGGTTCAAGCGATTTTCCTGCCTCAGCCTCCCAAGTAGCTGGAATTACAGGTGCATGCCACCATGCCCACCTAATTTTTTTGTGCTTTTTAAAGAGACAGGATTTCACCATGTTGGTCAGGCTGGTCTCGAACTCCTGACCTCTGATAATCCACCCACCTCAGCCTCCCAAAGTATTGGGATTATAGGTGTGAGCCACCACACCCGGCCCAGGTTTTTCTTCTTAGAAACTGATTAGGCCATCAACAGTGTGGCCCAGGCTCTCTGCTCACTGCAACCTCTGCCTCCCAGGTTCAAGCGATTTTCCTTCCTCAGCCTCCCAAAGTGCTGGGATTACAGGCGTCAGTCACATGCCCAGCTAGACTTGCTTTTTTAACTCAACATTTATTCTTGTTGTTGCATGTACCTGTTTATTTCCTTTACTGCTGTATGATAATCTATAATATATCTATACTATCTTGATGAAAAAATTCTACATTTTCTAGCTTTTTACTCTTATTAATATGCTGTTGACATTCATGTATATCTTCTGGAACATGTGCATAAAACTTCGTCACAGGCAGATACCTAGAAATGGAATTTGTAGCTGTAAAGTACTTAATGGATTACTTTTGAGAGAAAATGTCAAATAATTTTCCAAGATAATATAAAATTTGAAATTAGCAACTTGCCTTCCAAGCAACAGTATATGAGAATTACAGTGTTCCCTATCCTTGTGTCAGCTTTGATAGTTTTGTTGGTTTGCTTTTCTGCTTTTGTTATTTATGAGTTTTGTAATGGAGGGATCCTTAGAGACTACCTTTACCTTTTTTGAGTCAGAGATTTCTCAAATACAGTAGCTTTTAAGCCTTAATTATTTTGCAGTTAAGGGGTCCCTTGGTGCTCTAAGTCAGCCATATTGCCAGAACCTGAATACTTGCTATTTGAAAAATTATTCAGAGGTTGCTAGATATAAGTCCAGTACATAAAAGCCAGTTACTGTTTTGCATACAGGCAACAACCAATTATAAAAATGTACCCTAAAAAGTCACTTAAATTATTAACTAAAAATATAAGTTATCTAAAAATAAATTTTAAAAAGGATGTGGTAAAGCTGTTAGGAACAAAACTATAACATTCAGTTGATAACAGAAAGTGAGGATATATGCCATGTTCATTGATAGAAGACTCAATATTCACAAAAACATATGTCCTTCCAAAACTGATCCATTACTTCAACATCAGTTCAAGTTCTAATATATTTATTCACCTTTGTAAATAATGAACTCATTGAAAAATGTATGTGGAAGAATAAAAGGCTAAAAATTGCAAGGACATCTCTAAAGAAGCATCAGCAGGAAGATTTCTCCTGTTAAATATCAAGACTTCTAAAGGAAAACTATTAACACAGGGTAGTAGTATTGGTGTAGGGATGGGAACTGGATCAACGGAACAAAGCAGACAGTCAAGGAACCTATACATAAATGAAAACATATGCATTTATGGATGAAAGAAAAACATACTCAGTAAATATTGCTGGCACAAATATTTTTTATTTGAAAAAAATTATCTAAGTACACATAAAAATCAATCTTAGACAAATCAAGACCTTAAATGTTTTTTTTAAATTTAAAATTTAAAAAATCTAAAATTTTGAACATTTCAAAAATAAGATATATTTACCTCAGGATAAATAATTGTATCTTAAACATGAGAGAAAGGAAAAACTAAAGAAAAAGTAATAAGTTCAATAATAATAAAATTAAGAATTTTAAGTATATACACAAGAGAAACGTGTACATAAAGATGAATGCAAGAATTTTGAAAATAATACTAATAAAAAAGAAATGGGCAAATGTCTATCAAAAATAAAAAACCAACAACCCCATCAGAAAGTGGGCTAAGGATATAAACAGATACTTTTCAAAAGAAGACTTTATGCAGCCAACAAGTATATGAATAAAAGCTCATCATCACTGGTCATTAGAGAAATGCAAATCAAAACCACAATGAGATACCATCTCACGCCAGTTAGAATGGGAGTCATTCAAAAGTCAGGAAACAACAGATGCTGGAGACAATGTGGAGAAATAGGCATGCTTTTACATTGTTGGTGGGAGTGTAAATTAGTTCAACAACTGTGGAAGAAAGTGTGATGATTCCTCAAGGATATCATTTGACCCAACAATCCCATTACTGGGTATATACCCAAAGGATTATAAACCTTTCTGTTATAAAGACACATGCACATGTATGTTTATTGGGGCACTGTTCACAATAGCAAAGACTTGGCATCAACCCAAATGACAATCAATAATAGACTGAATAAAGAAAATGTGGCACATATATACCAGGGAATACTATGCAGCCATAAAAAAGAATGAGTTCATGTCCTTTGCAGGAACATGAATGAAATGGAATACTATGGAATGCTGTGGGATACCAGGGAATGCTATGCAGCCATGAAAAAGAATGAGTTCATGTCCTTTGCAGGGACATGGATGAAGCTGGAAACCATCATCCTCAGCAAACTAACACAAGAACAGAAAACCAAACACCACATGTTCTCACTAATAAGTTGAACCATGAGAACACATGCACACAGGGAGAAGAACATCACACACCAGGGCCTGTTGGGGGTTGGCAGGGGGGTTTGGGGTCTAGGGCAGTGATAGTATTAGAAATACCTAATGTAAATGACGAGTTGATAGGCGCAGCAGCCACCATGGCACGTGTATACCTATGTAACAAACCTGCACATTTTGCACATGTACCCTAGAACTTAAAGTATAATATAAATTAATTAATAAATGGATCAACACATAGTGATTTAAATGCAGCAAGAGGAATGTTTATAATCCTGATTAATCCTAAAAAACAGATTGCTTAGTTGAAAGAAGTAGCATAAAAAAGGATAATTTTATTTAATCTTTGATTTTTTTCCAAAATATGCTATCACTAGAGATGTAAACATATAGTGAAGTGTAAAGATATGTGTGAAAATGTTAACCCAGTTTAACAGAGTGATTACTCGGGAGGTAGAGGGAGAAAAACAAGTGGGATACATGTGGTTACACAGGGACATTTAACCATGTAAATAATGTTTCATTTCTTAAGTTTGATACATCAGTGTCCATTATAATATTTGTTATGCCTTTTGAGTACTTGATACATTCTGCAAAATACACCTTCAGTTCCTTTTTAATTTATAAATTGCTAACTAATTATAATATGTCCTACTTGGTTTGATTTTTCTCCAATTACTAACTTATATTAATCCATCTCAGTTCATTGCAGTTCAAATCATAAAAACTGAGTAACAATTGTCCTAATCTTTATTTTAAAATATTTTAAAAAAATCTCTCTGCCCAATAACCATGTATTGATTCTATGTGAGGTACTGTACTGATTGTTAGAAAAAGAAGAATAAAAAACAGATAGCACCACTGCTCTGGAGGATCTTTCAGTTCAGTGAAGAAGATTAGCCTGTTAATAATTATGGTGTAAAATGCCAAGTAATAGATAAAAGGAACTAATGAACTGGGTCACAAAGTATGAACAGCAGTGTTAGCCATTCAGGATAAAGGGAACAACATATTTAAAGGTGAAGCCATAGAAAAAGTATTCATTGTTTCAAAATTTTCGATTTTTCTGGAATATCCAAATGCTGACTCCGTTTATCTTGAGAAAGTTGATATTGCTTGCCTTAGTTCTAACAAGCGATTGTTGTAATTCTGCCTATTATTCCTATTATTCCAATGCAATAGAATTTTCTTTGTTTTCTGGACGCTTTTCTCACCGAGTGTCAGTTTGTTTTATATATGGAATTTATGGTTATTCTTAATTTCTGATGGAAACAGTAATTGTATCTCTGGGAATAATAATGTTAACTGGTTCACAAATTAGCATTTATTAAATAATACTACTATGTTGTAAATCTTACTCATCAATTTCATAGCTCTGACGTCTTGGAAATAATAAAACTGGTGTTTCTATATTTGGAAAATCAAGTAGATTATGATTGAAGTAAGAAAGAAAGAGAGATAATGTGTGTGTATAGGCATGGTTGACTTATGTTTAATTGGGTTTAGGGTTTGAGGAACTGGTGTTCTGTAGTGCTGGATTCAACAGGACAGAATGTGGCACAGTATGATTGCTCCTCTAACAGAAACTCAATCCTCTGGGATAGTACAGAGAGACAGGCAAATTTCCATGGGACGACTGGGGAAAGCCTCATGTAGGACTTTGCATTTGATCTGCGTCATGGCAACTGGAAGGATTTAAAGTGGAAATAAAGAGAAGGAAGAAATCTTAAGTCGGTGGAAGATGTCATACACAAACGTAGCACGGTGGTGACTGTTTAGCGATCAAAAATTAGATCACAGATAAAGAGTTCTCGGGTGTTGACTTTAATCTTCATTAATTTATCAGTTAACTTGATTGAGTGCCTACTTACTCTAAGTAAACTAATGGTCACAGGAGATTATGTTCTCAAGGAAGTTAGCAAGTCCAAGGGATGAAATAAATGTACATAATAATAAATCTAAAATGAAAATGCAGTATATATTGAAAATTAAGACATACATCCAGGGCTTAGATATACAGAGAGAGAGTTGAATTTTATCTTAGCACCAAATAAATACAGAACCCTAGTGTCAGAAACACCCTTTCAACAAAAACTCCAAATTACTTCTACTTGAATATCTATTCAACCCATACTCCTGGAAATAACTGCCGTGTGATATGTTTGGAAGATACAATCATCATTCTCCGTACATGGTTATAGGAAAATGAAAGTATTTAGCAGAACATAATAAGAAAAAGTGTTATAACAATACCTACATATTAAGTGGAATCTTCTAACATTGGCAAAAGCTCAATTTTTTTAGTATATTCCACATCACTTACAGGACCTAAAATTGTACAAAAGTTTCTTGTTCCAGATTCCAGCCTCTCCTCCTGGTGTTTCAGCGTTTCTCAAGTTCTCAACCTTTTTGGAACCTACAGATTGTTGTAGTACTTCTGATACACTCTCAGCTCGTTTGTGCTGAAATAATCTGCATTTGGGCTCTATCAGCAGTAAAGAGAACAAATTGAGCTTTACATTGATATTAGAGCCTCCTTCCTTTTTTATTTCTGATATTGGTATTTTAATTCATTCACTGTAGATAGAAAAAGTAGTTTCTGTTTTGTGGGCTTTGCACAGCTTTCCTTCAAATCTGTCCTTCAAATAGATTCCTTGCTCATGCTTCATCCTTTCTCCTCAAAACACACACACTCTGTCTCTCTCTCTCTCTCTCTCTCTCTCTCTCTCTCTCTCTCACACACACACACACACACACACACACACACACACACATATTCACATCTTTCAGATTCCTTACTATCTTCTTCAGCTTTCTCTGGCTCATCTGTTTTTTCACACAGGTGTTACAAATGCATTTAAGTAGGACTAGCCACATCATTTGCAGAATCCAGTAAAAATGAAAAGGTGGGACTCTCCTTGTTTTACAAGCCAGAAAAGAAAAGGTTTTTTTTTCTAACATGATCTCTCTTGACCTAGTTAATGTGCTTTCTTAGCCACCAGATGCAGACCATCCAGGTGCCTGGTGCCCTGCCAGGGGATGCAAAGCCCATGGAGTGTGCGTACTCAACTCAGTCCTTTCTGCTTTTGTGCCCAGGCTCCTCCCAGGGTTGAAGGATGAGGTAGTCATTGGAAGGACAAAAGGGAGAAGGCTAAGAACTGATCCCCAGAGGTGGCAGGAGGCTGGCTGTATATACGCTGAGTCTCCAAGCCCCCTGGTACAACCTTTGTTATTCCGTCAAACTTCACTAACAAAATCAAAGATAAAATTATTAATAAAGATTAAATTATTAACAATCTGAAGTTAGTGACTACAAAGCATTAAGCCCCAGAGTGCAGTGGCTTGTGAGTGTGTGTGAGGCTGTGTGTGTCTACTGGTCATGAGCCCATGCAAATGAAGAGTGAGGCCCCATCATGGTTCAGTGTTTCCATACTGTTATTTTAAAGCTTTTCTTGACAATTTCTGTGGATCCAAGAATGTGAGACTGAAAGAAAAGAACCATGTCTACTGTCATAAGGGAGTTAGGGGCTGCTTCTCTAAGGAATGGGAAGAGTTGAAATAATACTGCTAGCTGTACAGTTATCTCCTGGAGGTTTCCCTTAAACTATACTGGTATGGAATTCTTTTAATGAAATTTTATGTTGACTTTGGAAGTAATAACTACTCCTCATCAGGCACCAAGATATCATTGAGCAATTTTATGTGCTGCTTTTTCTAAAAGAAATGTGCAACTTGGGCTTAATAGAAATGCTATATATCTAATTAGGTTGAACCGTATGAAATTGCTGATATTCAACCATTTCTGACCCACAAAAGCAGCAGTTTTATGTGGTTCCACCTAATATTAGCTGGCCAGTGTTCCTTTCTCTGTTAATAAGTGTACACAAATACTGTGCCTCACTTCTCATTTTCCTCCATCCAACTTCAGTTGCTTGATATTACATCAATCTTTAATAGAATATTTCACCATTTTTTAACATGTGTTTCTATGAAGTTTAAAGAGATACCCTTTCATAACATTAGAAAATTGGCCTTCACTGATTAACTAAACAGTACACCAAAGTTAGAAGCAGGCATATCTGCCTCGATGGCAAGAACATGGAGACCAGAAGACACCAATTTGGTTCCTCAGAGCTTTCTTTTACCATGACCCTATTAAGCATTGCTTTATATATTCAGTCTTTTAAGAAATGAGGTAAGTTTATGGGGGCAAATATATCTCTTTTACTTTTTTTAGTTCTCATTTTTGGCTTAGTTGTATATTTGAAAGGAAGCTGGTATATATTTCTTTTAATCAACCAACTTTTTTCCCTTTGCCTGATAATATGTAGGAAGGAAGTATAAGGTATTTATTAATTCTGATAATTAAAAAAAAATTCATTCAACTTGGTACTTAGGGTGGGCTCAGAGAGTGACAAAGAGAGGTCACAAAAGGCATTGGGTAATACAGAGGAACACAGAGCTAAACTGTAAGCCCTATGCATTTCCACATGTTCTTTTTGAGCGACTGGCATTCTTCATTTGATTTCCATTTCTGGTGCATTTGGATTGAAAGAATTTCTTACTCTTTAGATATTTATGAAATAAGTGACTATCAGCTCGGAAATGCTTGCTCTTCGAAAAAAAGCAAATGTTGCTTTGGAAATCAGTAATGCAAGAGCATAATAAAAATAATGAAGTACAATGGTACAGTATTTTCTAATGTCATCATCACAAAAAACTAAGACTAATTCTGTTAGAACAATTTCCAACACTAACATTAAAGTCGAAATTTCATGTAGTTCGTTCTGTCTGCAAAAACATTGTAAGAGAAAACCAAAATATTTTTAAATATCATTTTTAAAAAAAATAGCTTGCCACATTTTATATTCTGTAAAAACATTATAAAATTACTTAAACCTAAATAATTAATGTTGTATGACTTATGAGCATCACTGGTGAACTTTTACTCCAAAGAAAGAAGGAAGTTTAACCTGGAGTGCCTCTGGCCTGTCTTGTGCCATTAACTGTCAAACTTCCTTTTTTCACTTTAACCACAGAATTGTTATTCCTGTGTGTTGACTGCAGACTGTGCCTTAGTTTGGGAGCTATTAACATCTATCAGGATCAATTGTACATACTTGAACTAAGAAAAATTTACTTGACAACCCTAATGGCTGTGAAAAAGCCATTACAGAGTCACAGAGAAAAGGGGGAAAAGAGGCCAAGGCATGCCAGAACCAGATGAAGAATTTTTGTCTTTTTCTCTTACTAGCCCCTAACATTTTTTCCTGTTTCTAACCCCATCTCTATATTGTTTCCTTGTCCATTTTTACGAAGTTAAATGCATATGTCTCAAAGCCTTTGTGTTTTGTTGAAAACATGCATGTATAATAAAGGGGCATGGGCTGGGAGCTGGGGGACACTGGGAACACAGGGCAGTGCAGTGCCATGCAGCTGACAGGGCAGCAAACACTAGGAACAAGACTCTGCTTTAAAAAGGGCAGCAAAGAGCATGAAGGAAATCTCCCAATAGGTGATATTTCTCAGGCCAGCAGAGCAGCACTACCTGTGTTCAGTCCGGCCCAGGAGCCTTTCAGATGGCAAACAAGAGAACGATGCCACTGATGAGTCTTCTCCCTTACATTTCAGAGCAGCACCACCCAACAAATCCCTTACAATCCCATGCCATATTTAAAGTAAATATACCTAGAAAAGGTAACTATAAAAGCTTTGTAAGTACAGCCAAATTATTTGCAAATTGGCACTTCAGAGGATTTGGGTAGACAATACCCCTTTAAATAAAACAAAAAAAGGTATATAATTGGTATGAACCTTTGCTGAATAGTTGTCATTTTCCCCTAAGGCATAAAGAATTTTCTTGTTATGTTTTCTTCTGATCCTCCCTCCTGTTGTGTGTAAATTTTGTAAAGCAACAAACGGGTGAAAATGTGGATTATCCCAAAGATGACCATAGAAAGGTGATGGTGAAAAGGTCTGTCCAAGAGTGGAGGAACTGAGTTCCAAATCAAACAATTTGTTCAGAAAAATAATTTTTTAACCATGGCATCTGTTTAGAATGCAGCAGGCATCTGTCCAACGGGAATAAATGCACCAAAAAAGAAAAAAGGAAGAAAGAAAAAAGAAACAGAGATTTTACTTTTAGCTCATCTTCAGATTTGCAAGGGACAATAAGCGAGATTCATTAGGCCATTTGTTTCTGTCATCTGCCATGATTCAAAATGAAATACTAAATGTTTCATGGACTCGGAAAAAGAGTAAAATTTGTCTTTGTGTTGGCTGTGCAAAGACGGTGTGGCTTACAGCCCCTATACAAGAGGCCTGACGGATGAAAGGGGGCAGGGTGGTGCCGTCTGAATGATGATGGGCTAATATCATCACCCTCTTGTCAGCTGTAATAGGCTTTTCCTCACAGAAATAATTCATAAAACCGCTACATTATATTCTATCCCTGACAGGCCCTATCTATCCTCCAACCCAGCAGGCTCGCAACTAATAAGAAAATATGTGGTTCAGGAACCCTGAAAAATTAAACAGGTAGTTTATGAACAATTTGTTTCATGGGGATGTTTATTATGTTTATTAAATATTGAGCCTTTAATGTTTTCCCAGTGCAGATGATATCATAAAAATGCTGACTTAAGCCTCAAATGTATTCTTAGAAAATGACATTTTACAGCACTAGTAGTACATAGTAAATAACTAAATTATAGCAGCTTCTGTGTGCGTATAGAGACAGTATGTAGAAAATGTAATTTATAATGTATCTTTATGTACATGTGTATGTGGACTGCACCCTTGCGTATCATGCTGAAGCTTCCTTGTAGGCTTTGGTTTAAAAGTAAGTTGGGGAATACCATTATTTTAGCACTTGTCTTGGGGAAGGTCAGCCTGAGATTTGTTTTATTGCTTGTACTAAAGGAGAAACCTTGAGTTCAGTGTTTCAGGCGTCAAGAGTACACATACTCTGGACACTAATAATAAACTTAATCAGGAGTGTTACTTTGTAAGTACAATTTTTATATAAATCCTTTACCTGGGTTTTCTCTGGAGGCCAATATATGTGAGAATGTGAGAGTAAAATGGCTCCTGGTAGTGTGATGTTCTTCATTTGAAAAGTATCAGATTAGCTAGAGAAACTGTTCTGCAGAAAGCTGGCAGGACAGGTGCATGAAGCATGTTCTTCCCGTGCCCATACCTTGCACATTACTAGCTTTACTGTCATAATATATTTAATCAGCGTGACAGTAAATGATCTTCTGTAGACAAGCAAGTGGAAGACGGTCTGCATCTTACAGGGTTAATGGGCCTTCCGTAATAAACAATACCCATGGTATGAAAATAAGGCAATCATTCACGTACATATTTCAGAAAGCACATGCCCAAGGTGATTTACAAAGGAAGTTGGATCAAAACTGGTTAAATGCTATAGCATTCCAGGGCATAGCTTTACTGATCTCAGAAGGACATCTTAATTTACCTGCAGAGAAACATACACACAGGCATTTTGTATTGAATACATCATCATAGGATTTCATCGAGGGTATAGGTACATGTAACATGAAAATTCAGATGAAGTTGAAAATATCAGCATAAACAGGTTAAATGCAGGGTCTGTTTGAAGAGTGGTTATCAGTGAATCAGCTTCAACCTAGGGAAGTTGTTTAGAGGCCACCTACGGACCTTTGTTGTCTAATATTTTTATAAATACTCGAAGTGATGGAATAGAGACAGAATGACCCCAAACTTGAGGATGGCCCTAAAAGCTAGCATTCAAATTAAGGGTGACTTTGGTAAACTGTGAGGCATGGCCAGAAATTCATCAGGAAGGGGAGGTGCCCTTGGGTAAGAAAGCTAAGCTTGCACGTAGGAGACAGGGGATGCCTAAGTCTTTGCAGGGGCAGGAATAACCTTTCTTGCTTTCATTGTGGATAAATAGTCTAGTTTAGGGAAGGTAAAATAACATTTGTGTTCAGTACTCTCAGATTCTGAGCTGTTTTCAACCTAGCTGCTATAAATGAAGAAAAGTGTGAGAATTTGAACAGAAAAGTTAAAGGATTGAGATACGTAACTTGCAGAAGAGAGCAACAAGATTGAATAACAACCTTTAGGCCGGGCGCAGTGGCTTACGCCTGTAATCCCAGCTTTGGGAGGCTGAGGTGGGCGGATCACGAGATCAAGAGATCGAGACCATTCAGGCCAACATGGTGAAACCCCATCTCCACTAAAAATACAAAAAAATTAGCTGGATGTGGTAGCGTGCGCCTGTAGTCCCAGCCACTCGGGAGGCTGAGGCAGGAGAATTGCTTGAACCCAGGCGGCGGAGGTTGCAGTGAGCTGAGGTCGGGCCACTGCACTCCAGCCTGGCGACTGGTGATGGAGTGAGACTTTGTCTCAAAAAAAAAAAAAAAAAAAAAAAAAAAAAAAAAAAAAAAAACCTTTACTTTTGAATGAGGTTTCATCTAGAGTTTGGGAACAAGCTGTTTCTGCTCTCCCAGTAAACTGGCCCAGCAGGATGGATTGAGATTAAATGCATTTTTTAAAAAATCACAGAATCATTAAATGTCACATTTGTTAGCAAGAATGGGATAGTCTGTTGCTGAGATTTTAAAAGTATAATTGATATACATTGGTTAGAAATACGCTGGAAACACTCTGTCCCTAAGAGAAGGGGATTGGTTGTTTAACTTCTTGTGGTTCCTTCTAGCTTCAAGATATACATATCCAGAGCAGGAGTCCCTGTGCACAGTTTCCGACATTCCCATTTAGAGTCTGTTTTAACGATGATTAGACCTATCTGAGGCTTCTTTTGAAAATTAATGTATAATAACTGTAACTCCCTCTCCTTTTGCAAATACCTTTTCCAAGAAAAAAAATTTTTTTTTTAAACTCTGACCTGTTTGGAATTTTATGTCCTGGTGTTGACTTCCTGAGGTGAGGATTCCACTCCAGGAGCTGATACATACTATAAAACTATGTTCATTCTTGCAAGGAATGAAGAGGGGAATACCCCTTTCTATCCTCCCTGTGGCTTTCTATACAGTCTTAATTTGTTTATGAAGCCAAAAAGCCCTGAATAGTTCTCTGCACAAGAGATAGACAAAATGCATGGCAGTTTGTAGAAAGAAGAAGTTTACTCTGGGTCATTAAAGAACCATGAACATCCTAAACAGCATTAGGCCATGTTTGGTCTCAGGAGCACATGCTGTGCTACCAGTTTCAGACATTCTCCTTTTTAGAGGGAGGCAGTTGGTGGCAATTAATTACCCCTGGATTGCACATACAGCTACAGCCTGTGTATGGAAACAGAAGAGAAATTAGATTTAATTGGCTTTAGCGCAATCAAGAATGTGACATTTATTTAATTATGACTTGTTGGGAATGAAACTTTGATTAGTATTTTATTGCATTTTTAATATTAATAATATTAACCTAATAATAACATATAGCACATAAAAATGAAATAAGCTTTCTGGATGTTACATGAAGGTATTGCATGTTATTTTTGGAGACACATGAAGTGTGTTCTTTTGACCATCAAAAAATTCTCAACTATATCAAAAATGAAGGGTTTGTTACCCTTGAATGTCAGTCACATTGATTATTTCAAAGTTTTCCTTTAGGACCTGATGTGTCCTCGCAGAGCTTGTATTAGTCAGTGAAATGATTCATTGAAACCCAATTTATTTTCTATTCTGGTCTGTTTTTTGGCTTTGAAGTTAAAATGTTTGTCATTAAGTGCCCTTGCCTCTTTTACTTGGTAATAACTGGAATTTTTTCAGTGGGGAGAAAAAATCTGCAGCTCAAACCAAAAGTACAGAAAATAACACATTCTGACTATATGGGGTTTTTTAATATGTCATGATTCTCAAATTCTCCTATTAACAAAAATTATATTAATAAAATAATTGTACCTATACTTTAATTATTTACATGGTATTTTTCCTGGTTTGTATATCTTAAATGAAATCCTTAGAAATGAGCCCACAGAGTTTTTTGACCCTAAGGTTTTCAAGGAAGAACATTTGCTCCCAATTTACTGGAACATACTGTATTACAAACGTGCTTAAACAGTGTCTCCCTGATGGGAATGTCCCCCAAATGCCACACAGACTAAACAAAATGAATGCTTCTGACTGCCATGCTGTATTTAAAAAATCTGTCTTATATTCCCCACGTGTCAGGCAATCTTTCTGCACAGTTTCACACAAAAGCAGCAGGATTAGAAGTGCTTTGCTGTTGCATAAAGCATTTGTAAATAGAGGAAAAGCAACACTCCATGGTCCTGTAGATGTTTATAAACTAAAGCAGTTGTGTGTTCTAGAGAATAAGATGGGAATGGTCTCGCCACACTCGCAGTAGTCACAGTGACTTGCTGTGTTGTGTAGAGATCACTGTTTATTCTTAAATCTTCTGCCTCTGCAAATGGGATGTTGAAATATCACACCCCCCAGAGTTAAGTGGAAAGAAAGGATTTAACAGTGATACCAACTTCAGAGGGTAAGCAAGAAGCTACGGGGGCCAACCATACATGCACGAGACCTGGGAGAAAGAATTATTCTACAGAGGACAGTTTTTCTACTTTCCCTTCTTTTTTTTTTTTTTTTTTTTTTTTGAGACGGAGTTTCGCTCTTGTTACCCAGGCTGGAGTGCAATGGCGCGATCTCGGCTCACCGCAACCTCCGCCTCCTGGGTTCAAGCAATTCTCCTGCCTCAGCCTCCCGAGTAGCTGGGACTACAGGCACGTGCCACCACGCCCAGCTAATTTTTGTATTTTTAGTAGAGA